>OW388306.1:20311898-20459398 GCA_936450465.1 Gibbula magus
TGGCTCCTACAGTAGACATGTCGCCTGTGTGAGATCAACAAGCAATATCTAAATTGTAGATGTCACGATCCTCAAATAATCATAATCCTATCTCACGTTATGGCATCACCTAGAACACTGCTGGCAAAGCTATGACGTCACAAAGTTGATGACGTAACAATATGCCATAATGCTGATGAAGTCACCATGGTATGACCTGGGATTACTGCTGAAGAGGCGAAATGACAGTTTTGTGTTTCAGATATGTTTATTTGTTTGCTAATAACTGTTGAAGAATAATTTTGAATGATAAAGAAAGCCTCACTCAGTTGTCTTATTCTGATATCAAACATAATAACTCTCGATGATTAAAGTAAAACGTAAAACATATTTGTAACTTTTCAACTCGTGTTTGATATAACATATATATAATTTTTTTATGTATATATTTGAGATTGTTTTTATGTAATCATATCTTTACAATTTTAAAATACAAATTCTTAATCACGCCTATGCTCTCTGTAACGTTTTTGCAGTCAATGCATGATTTGAGCAGATTGGATGATAAGTATCTTGCTCACTGATAGGTCAATACCAGTGTAGTGACCAGGGGAGAGACATACCTGCATCCCCAAGTTGCGCTTTGAGCATGGTCTTTATCGATAATAGCGCGTTATAAATATGTTATGATGATGTTGAAGATGGTTCTTCTGTTGGCTCATACAAGTATAACTAGGATAAAAACACGACATAAAAGGTTAATCCGTTTTGCCATCTAATTTGGTGTTCAAACAAAATGTGTATCACCTTGGAGATACGCATGCTTGCGTCATACCATCATAACATTTAGATTACGTATCCATTTTAACATTATCTTTCCACTCATCATATTCTAATGGCGAACGTATTCGTTAATTGTAGATTTCATGTCAGCTTTTAATTTCTACAATAATCTTTTGTGACCATTCCTGCTTCTATAATTTGTTCATTAAACTCGTTAGCTCTCATCATTTCTAAGTTACTGTCACTCCAGCTCAATTAATTGATGGAAAATAGGAGTCCTGGCTGACGTTAAAGATCAAGTGAAGACTGTCTCCAATACTCAACCTGATGTCGCCCCCTGTTCCGGTGTCATTGACTTTGTTGAAGGAGAAACAGTGTCCAGTTTCCAACGATGTGCCAACGAATTCCATCTTGATGTCTATGTTTCGATAATTCCCCCTTCCTTGCAGAATCAAGTCTTCAATTGGAATCCAACATCATCATAGGGTTGTTTATGGAATCTCTGCAGGTCATTGTCACTTAGAGTAGTAAGATTGTAAGTGCCAAACTCATGTACGAGGTTATCATTGGCTAATGCATAATCAAGCATAGCTTCTACGTTTGCCAGCTGTTTTTTTTCTGAATCTCGGATTACAAATGCTGATTGCTGGCAAGGGTAGACTCTTTAACCTCTGTAATCCTGTTTTAGTAATGTTAGGGTGGGTTTGGTACACATTGTAGAAGTCCACCACGTAGAATATCAGTACTGAAGATGAGGTGAGTACTGCAAGTATCCAGAAACATCTGCGGGAAAGAGAGAGTTCAGCTTAATTTCTAACCGTATTGAATATATATAAGTATATAACTATTATATAAGTGCTCCACTGTACACACCCCGATTACCCTATTGTGGCTTGGGACTTTCTGTGATCCAAATTTGATAGCTTTTCATCTCACAATTTGATTGTTACGCAAAGGTATAACCAAATTAAATTATGAAATGAAATTAAAGGGAATTTGCAAAGGGGGGGGGGGGGGGGGGGGGGGGGGGGGGGGGGTTATATAGATGCGCAAATTGTTTCACTGTCTAGCAATAGAATGTTACGGCACTATGTATTCAAAAGTAAATCACATGATGTGAAACGCATTTAGATTCAATGTTCAATACATTTGCTATGTTAGATTGCACACGTTTGCACACATTCACGCACACAGGCTCACGTTCACGGCAATACTCATACACCTAATACATCAATACAGAGCAAACAATAAAAGTAAACAACAAATGTTTGTATTTGTAATTGACACGACTTCTGCAATTTCTGAGCAGAATGTTACTCACGAAATTTCGTATTGAAAACAGTTTCTCTGGATAACTTCCTACAGAAAATGATATTTTTTTAGAAATGATTAGATAAGATCGGATTAATCAGGTGTTTTAACAGGTTTTCATAATGACTGAAATGAAATTTGTCTCACCTTTTTAGCCAGTGACTCTGGTTCTGAGCAATACAACTGCATCCATGAAGACTGGTACCAGAGAGAAATCCCTTCCACAGTTGAGTTACATTCTCTGTGGTATCTTGAGAGTTGGTTTCCCTATATCATGCTTTTCTAAGTCGCTAAAAGAGTTCACTTTAGACATCCTGAACACCGAAATATCAAAAGTTAAACTGGAAAGAACAGTTTAGTCACTGCAATCTATCCGGAGCAGTTAACATTGTAATGGAATGTGTATGCTTTGTGAATGACCATTCTCTCTGTTATGGTCAACAGAACAATCACCCAGTAGTTCAAACAACATTAATTGTTTAGTTTTGGCAATATCCATTTAATCAATAGAATACAACGTATACAAAGGCCCAGTGATTTGTTCTAATAATGAAGTATAGGTACCGTGCAGAAATAAATGGTATAGCATGGATAACTACTTGTATTTGGTCATTACCAGGATTGTGTAAATATTGGGTAAATAATCGAATAGAGTGAATGTGGAGCTTCAACATGCAATGGTGGGATAGTTGATTCTGGGTGTTAGATCAGATCCTTTAATTCTCGTTATTGACAAAACCTTACAATAATGAGCTCATATTCATCTTACTAAATAGTTCCAAAGTGCTTGGCAAATAAAATTGCACTTATTATTAATTCAATAAGTATATGTTAACCTTGAAGTTATAAAACAAAAGTATACCAAGTTTACCAATTACAATTATTCAATTAATTTTTATTATGTATTTATCATTACATGTTGAACACATTCAAGAAGTTGATACTGTAGAGAATAAACGTATATTATGTATCAAGCTCATTATTTTAACAATGGCTACCTTGTTATAAACTAGTGTCCAAAAGAAACTTTGCCAAAATAGTTTTATCCACGAATGATAAATAACTAACGCATAGTTAAATGTTGTGTCCAGGTGCCAACTAACCTAAATCGTATATATTTTAAACATCAACTTGTTATGTTTCTGAAAAACATGGGTTTTTTAAATCGTTGATTTCGAACCTCCTTAACTAATCGCAGAGAAAGAGTGTAAAATGACCTTTTTCTTGTTTTATGACGTCCTACAGTAACGACGCGTCAACGAATTAAAGTTGTAGATGTATGTTATGTTCCCAACATATTTTAACATATTTTCCATAATTCATGCATTCTAAAATTAATGTAAACCATTACAACTTTTGAAATTGCGATTTAAGCACCCCATCGGTGTTGGAACACGATTACGGATACAAGTATCATACCATGATGATTGACATTTTCAATACTTCTTAACAAAACATAACATCATCACAGACATTTAAAAGTCGACTTTGTCCCGTGACAGCATTTTGTTTTGCCTGGCAACGTTTAATTTGTATATCTCTTTAAATATACTTTGGGTACTGAATTCGCTTTTAACATGTTGATTTGGACATAGTGTTTGACATTAACGAAGTAAATTTAGAGAAATCAAATTAATAAAAGATGTTGTCGACAAAATGTATCTACTTGGGCTTTAATTCATTGACGCATGTTCACCGAAGGATATCAAACACCAAGCAAACGCATATTTAACTCATCTACATGTATCTCGTCTTATTAAGAACATACACAAATATTTATTTTTAAAGCTGTGTATTTCAGGAAAATTAACAAATAATTGTTCGAACATTTAAAATTTAGTTTAGATGGTTTCTAGAGACGTCGTGTAACTATGTCTCAATCCCATTAATATATCGCGTTGTTGTACCTATAGTCTTTTGCCACGTAGCATATTTTAACGAGTTTTATATTAACATTTAAAGTGATGAAAAATGCTCCACCACGCCAAAGAAACATAAAATTCTTCTAGTGCAAGGACGTGTATAAAACGCGTTTTGATCAAACCAAACTACAGTTAAATAGCTCAACGCTAGACAAACCAATTGATGGATAATTACGATGGCCCATATGTGCCATTTCAATTTGTTGTTTGAAATCGAGAAAAAATCACAACGAAATCGCGAAAAATGTTCAAGGAATTCTCAAAAACAGTTAATAAATCGGCCCCTGTTACCGCGTTTTTATTACAATTTAACGCAGTTATTACATTTTACCGCGTTTATTATAACCTACGTCGTAACAGCCCCTCTCGGCCTTCATAGACAACGGTGATACTTTCTTCTGATTAAAATAGTATGTAACTAACATACACCTGTGCAATGCTATAGATAAAACGCATGATAAGCAATTTAATAGATGTAGAGAAATCGTTCCCCATAAAGACATCAAAGCAAAACACAGATCAGAAATAGCTCCTCCAATCTGCAGTGATAAGTCTCTAAAGAAATAGCAAGACAAGCAAGACGAGCAAGATGAAAGGCTGGATATGATGCCTTGATCGTTCAATTTGAAAGCACTCTTACAGTAGACCAAGATGTCATTATTTTAACTGTCAAATATCGATTTGTCCGAAGAAGTATCTTTCATCTTGTGAAAGGATGTTCAGTGAATAGTTATTCTGATCAACGACGTCTTTAACATTGTCTGAAGCATATTGGAATTAATTTTGCAATTAAAACACACTTACATTCAAAACCGACTTAAAATAATATTACTGTAAACTGCACCCAGGGGAAAAAGAAGCGAAACACTGCAAAATATAATATAGTTTAATCCACGAACAATAAATACGGCTGCAATGGAGTCTTCAGGAGCCAACGAAAGTGTATTTGAAATTTCAAAACATTATCTGTTCATTTTTCTGAGAAAACACGTTTTTAGAAATCGTCGTTTTCTGATCTCCCTAACTGGACGAGAGAGGAATGGCAACAGGGGACTTTGGCCTTTTTCTATGACGTCCTACTGTACATTCTCTTTCCACAGAGGTTACTCCCTTCAGATTTCCGATCTCTGTTCTTTTTCGCTTGAAATCGGAGGCTGAAATGGAGTGTCCTGATTGGTTGCAATTGAATCTAGTTGTGCAATCAGCGACGCCGTTGTAAAAGTAATATTTGCCAATGACATGTCATAATGATAAAATAAACGTAAGATAAAGTTTTCTCGTTTAATGTGTTTTCCTCGAAATATGCTGTTTGATTTTGTGAAAACTGTTGACCATAACCATACTTATAAACAAAGAAGAGCAAATCAGAGACAAATACCCAAAATAGTTCATTTGTGTTATTTACATTAGACAAATAAGAAGGACAATGAGCAATAGTCAAATGCCTAGATCTTTGAAGTAACTCGGTCGACATCGCCACTGAGAGATGAGTTTCCATGGTCGAAAAGCAGGGATACAGTATACGGATCACATTTCCCCCGCTAGGAAATTTGCTGGAGTCCTCGATTTCAAACGATGAAGAACAGAGGTTAGGATAGGAAATGTCGTGTTAACAAATTTAATCCCAAGAAGGTACATTATGCCGACATCATCTTATAGTGAGATAATGTTCATAATTCATAAAATGTTGCCTTAAATACCAAACATTGTGTCCAGAAAACCCATTTGAAATAGCAATTTTAACACCCCATGTGCTCTTGAGCAGATATAAATTATTAAGTATCATACTCTCATGAACGAAATTTCAATATATCTATATCCTTGTCACAGACATTCATATCGATTTAATCCGGCAGAAATAGTTTGTGTTTGGTACAGTTTTTTGCCCCTCGGTATATTATCCATTATCTAATTAAACATAATAAACTACAACACAAAGAATAAAACGAGAGTTCACAATGAAAAGCTATTTGTCGTCCATAAAAGAATATTATAGAAAAGGAGTCGTTTAAAATGTAAGATGTGTTCTATTCAAAAAACGTAAATTAACGACCACACTTTCGGAAACGAAGAAGAATCTTCACTCTAATAATTCGCTAGGACGAGATGAAAGAATGTATTCTTGATAATCAATACTGTAAACATTTACAGTCATTACATCTCGTCTTGATTGTTTCCTGTTTCGGAATAAACGGTAAGTACATGACAATGGCTTTATATCTATCACACTAATTTATGTTCTGACATAGGTCCATCCCTAAGAAATAAATTAACCGTGATTCAGTCAAACGTGAAAATAACTGTGTTATCAAAATGGATTTCTAACATATATCTAAAGTATTACCATTGTTTTAAAATAACAGTAGTTTAGGTCATAGGTGGCATTTGTCCTAGATGGGTTTTATCCGGGACGCTCTTGTCTGGATCGGTTATGTCCGAGTGGCCTTGTCCTGTTCCTGAAAGTAACAAACCCTAGGGATATTATCGTGTCCGTGTCTTTATATAAAGCTGTTCTTGTTATTTAAGGATACATGATAGAGACAAATCATACAATTTGTTCATTCTATATAAAATTAATAGTATATCACGTATAACATATTCAGAAATATATTGGACCTATCAGTTGTTAATTTGTTAAACCACCATGTACGTCCAATCAAATATGTAAAAACATATTTATCACAAATGTATATAGTCTTCATGCTGACATTATAATGCATCACTTGCTTGATAACGGTTATAGTATCTGCACCAGTATAGTATTGGTGGTATTCCAAAATATTTTACGAATGCTTCAAAAGTAGAAATCAATTCAATCGCAATGCAATCTGTTTGCAAGTGTGATTCAAGTATTGGTGAGGTGTGGTCGGGTGAATTGGGGTTGAACGCTGCTTTCAAGAGTATTTCAATTATATCACGGCCGCTGGTGACATTTCAGGGAGAAAGCCCACAGCACCACCGTGTTATGCATGGCGGTGAAATTGCAAACATTGGCTGGAACTAGCGAACAAAGGGGTGCTACTGAGCTGAAATTCAGTGTAGCAATGCACCTAAACCTTACTGCATGTAGAATATTTCTCTACATGCCTAGATGGATTCGAATCAAGGACCTCTTGATCCGAAGCCGAACGCGATAACCACTGCGCTATCCTGCCCCTTCAATTGTTTGTTAATGGTGTAAATAATAGTGAACCTATACGGCAGCTGTTATGAATAATGCAGAGTTTATCTTATGTTTTAAGTGTTGCTAATATTACACAGCTTACAGGAGAAATGCTTTTATACCCCGGCGACCCGGTTGAGTCCTTGCTTCCTGTATACTGTACACGACATATCTCTGTTGAAACCTTAGTGAATAAAACATCACAAAACGGAAAGGTGCTACTTATCTCGCATCCTTTAAATTAAAGTACGCCATATTGGATAGTGTATCTCAATGCATCTGCAAATTCTGCTATGCGAAATGAAATTCTTGAAACATTTGAACATCTATTCTACAAATTAAACAAAGTTTAACCGGAATAAATAGTTATGAAAATGGATTTAAATCTAGATAAAGTTTGACTGTCCTATTATGTATATTTTTCATGTATCTAGACAACAATAATAAAAACAAACACTGACACTGACACACTGACACACTGACACACTGACACGACATAAGGACATGCTAGCATGAATTTAGATGGAAGGAGAGATAAGTGACAAATATTACAACACGCAAATCTTTTTGTAGGTGTCATCATGTGTGCTTTTAAACATCAAATAAAGGATCTAGACATCAAATAAAGACATATGTGACAAGAAGTTATCAGTGACACGTAATATACAAATCTACTACTCAGGTGTTTATTTTGTGTTCCATTGCGGGTCTTATGTATTTACCATGTATTTTGACAGAAAAAATGGATCTATAGAAATCAAATAAGTCATACATCATTAACATGAATCGAGATGGAAGCAGTTATCAATGGTAAATGTTACAAAAGCAATATATACCTATAGTGTTAATTTTGTTTTTACCTCCATTTGTCTTATCATTAAATATCAGTGACAAATATTATTATCAAAGAAAATACTGAGATGTTCATTTTGTTTTCCACTGTGTGTCTTACGTATTTACCATCTATTATCATGTATTGAGACCATAAACAAATGACCTTATCATGACAGAAGGTCACACGTAACATGGAAGCAGTGATAAGTGATAAATATTACAGAGAACATACTGATTATGTTATTTTGTTTTACACCGCAGGTCTTATGTATTTACCATTTATATATCATGTATTTAGACAATAAACAAAGGATCTAGACAAACATGTACGATGTATTCAAAGGAAAGCAGTTATGAATGACAAATACTACAAAAGCAGTTACTCATAATGTTAAGTTTATGTTTATCACTTTTTGTCTTATCACGTATTTATCATGTGTTTATCATGTATATATCATGTATTTACCATGTAATTATCATGTATTTATCATATATTCATCATGTATATATCATATATTCAACATGTATTTGCCATGTATTTATCATGTGTTTATCGTGTGTTTAAACATCAAAAATATAATCTAGACATCAACAAAAGCACACGTAACATGAAGGAAAGCAGTTGTCGGTGACTAATTTTACAAAATGCAGGTATTCATGTTTTGACCATTGTGTATCCACTTTAGGTCTTATCGCGTATATATAGCATCTATTGAAGTCAGAATCCTGTAGGCGGAAGTGTTCTTGATCAGATCTGCCTTTGCCTGACAACCATCGTTTTTAATGTCACGGTCACCATGACATATATTTATTTATGTATATATTGAAGAGAGTAAATATTGGGCGTTGACACGATCACTCTTCTATAATACGATGAGCTCATTTTCAAGTTTATATGTATATATGACAACATTTGTAATAGTATGGACAATGAATAAATTTATGTCATTTATTTAATGCAAATTTATCAGAAGAGCAAAATACTAGTTTATGGCGCTCATTCTATAAGAAATAAACATAATAAATATATATATCACAGAGGAATTGATCAAAATATTCTATAGAATAAGTTTTAAAATAACAATATGGACAAAAGTGATATTCTAATCTTATTGACATATATCACATTTAATAGGATATATGGTTCTGGAAGTATACTTTTATTTGTCACAATTGTGTACATGGTTAGACCATTAATAACTATGATGTAACTAAACCTTTAATTATAGTTTCAACCTAGGAGAAATACATAAACGAGGGTAACCTTGAATAAATTGACATTTTTGTTATGCCCAAAATAACATTAAGAACAGGAAATAAAAAAAAATTCATCCAAACAGTTATAGCAAAAAACGAAATAACTATTATAAAATAGAGTCATTGGTTCTGTACTTAATTATCAGAGGGTTCACAAACTGACAATTTATATATTCAGCATTGGCCAAGATTTCAGTTTTAAGCTTTCAGTTCTGACAAGGAAGAAAAACTAGACTTTTAGGCCTCGACCATTGAGGCACCAAAAACAATTATTCTCTCCGTTGTCAAAAGACTCTCTACACAAATATTTCAGCTTTTTGGGGCTTTTACGTTTGGAGATGAAAACAAAAAATAGGTTTTTAGGTCGTGGCCCTTGAGACTCGTTTTTCGGGGCCTCAGAGTCACCAAATCTACAATTCATAATCCTTATTGGCCAAGGAGTCTGCACACAAGATTTAACTTATTTGAGCTCACCTCGCCTCACACACACATGTACTAGGACACGCTCGCTATATACATATATATCGTTAGACAAACATATATGCATACAGGCAACACCTTATGATATAAACGTCGTGGAGTAGGATCAACAGTCATAAATGCTTTCTAAGGTTATTTCCAAGCCTCTGTGGTCTCTTCATGTTCTTACTAGTAGGACGGTTGTACATCTACCCACCCACAGATAAGCCTAACGAGCGCCAATTATTGTACAGAGGCCTGACCTCATTGCAGCGTATCACGAATGCCATATGCATGTCCCAGTGCTAGGAGACAGCGTGGAGTAGATATTATGCACTAGCACACACTAATTTTTCAGTGACCGACAAGTGTTCAAAACAGGTACGTCACCTAGGATGGAGGCGTGGTAAGTAAGTAAGATGTGAAGATATATATTCAAAAGCTATTTTGAATAACTAATTTATTAATCATTCGACATAACTAATATGAAATGAATTATTTAAACAATTTTGTAAATTGTCTTATCGAAGGTTGAAAAGATTATAATGGAGATATGTTTGCAAATCATGTCTCTATTAACCAATATATGATGTAATCATGCAAACGGTTATTTTACTATCAAGAGATGTTTTTATTCATTGAATTGCATATGTTGATGTTTTGTTATGGAGAACGTGGCTGTACATACTACAACGTTACTGTAAAATAATAAATATTCTGATTGATTTTTCCTCTGAATTATATGTGTTGACATGATAACTAACAGGTACTAGGTCAACCGAACGTTTTTGATTAATACTATATTATTGTCAACTCGAAAAAGCACAAAGCTAAAGGTTTAATCTATTTCAGGTTGTGTAACATGGCGACCGTCAGTCTACTTCCTCATTGCTCCGTATGTAAGCGAGCACTTAGATACGGGGGCTTTGAGCCCTTTCTTCTCCCATGTCTCCATACAGTATGCAGTGACTGTATGAACAGCAAAGGACTCACACTATCGTGTTGCCATTGCCGTGAGTCCTGCTGCAAACGAGACAACATATTTCTTAAGGACTCTGTCACTGCTGCTGGAATTGTAACATCAACTGCCAAGGACAACCCCTCAGAAATTAAATGCACGAACAAGACCCATGACGTTGCTGCCGAAATTTGGTGCAGGGATTGCCAGGTGTTTTACTGCAAGAAGTGCCAGGCGTCTCATAGTCAGATCAAGACGTCCAATTCCCATGACAAGATTTCAGTCAAGTCTCTGGGTAATGGCGAGCCTCAGAAACTGACCTCTCGGTGTCCGCAGCATGGGCAATACCCCCTTGACCTTTATGACGTCACGTGTGAGATCTTGATCTGCTCCAGGTGTACGAGAGCTGACCACAAGCAATGTCAGTGTGAGGACATCGAGGGGGCGTCTTTTGAAGACGCCAGGAAGAGTCTGAAGGAGGACCAGAGAAATGTGGACGAACGTTTGCAAAAAGTTGTCAAAAGCCTTGAAGATATAGCCTCCAAAAAGATTCAAATAAGCGGCAGGAAAGACACCTTGAAGAAAAAGCTTGCCTCCCAGTTTGAATCTATTAGAAGATTGGTCAACGAACGTGAGAAGCAACTGAAGAATGCCCTTGAATCTATGGACAGTTTCGCTTGTCGGGAGTACGAAAACACCAGCACAAACCTTGACACCCTTGCAGAAAAACTCCAGATAGTCAGCGATTATACAAAGCGACTGTCTTCCCATAGTGACGGGGGCGATCTGCTTCTTTTGAAATCCACTGTGACCTCAAGGGTGGACTCCTGTCTGAAGGAAGATGTGCCCACTGTTGATGCACCAAGTGTAACCATTGCCTTTAACAAGGAACACATGGATCAACTAACCAGCCTCGTTGCTATGTTTGGTACTGTTGAAACAGAAGAAAATGGAGGCACAAAACACAACAGTGTCAGCTATGAAAATATTGAGCTAGAAACTCCGCCTGAACCTTGCACAGGTAGGCAATATGCATGTTTCTCATTATCTGTAGTTTATTTCAAAGATATTTTTCATATTCAAATTCTTTTTTTTTTTAAATTTTGACAACTGTGGGCAATATAAGATCGTGAAAATGTCCTTTTCTTTATCTAATACCATTTCCTTTGTACAGGCGGGAACTATGTTGAAATGAGCACCGCTGTACCTGACAACAAAAAAGATGACATCAAGACAAATTTAGAAGAATCCGATGAAACGAAAGGTACTTACTTAATAATAAAATAATGATTATGCAGATTAAAAGATGGCCCTTTTCAACATCATTTTACATTATTAGGGATACGAATGCGTAATTATCAATGTATCACAAATGTACATATATGATAATTTTGACGAACTTATTAAAATCTAAGTTAAATGAAAACATTAACAGTAGTTTGACATAAAATGAAAAGTAACTGAATTGAATAATGTTATCGACTGTCTGAATATTGCCCATATTGTTACCCGTAGTATTTCTGAATTTGAAGTTGTGTTGTTATACTAGTATATGAATCTCATGAAGGGGCTAAATTTAGGTACACATATATAAACCAGAACTCGCGTGGGAGAAAATATACAACGTGTTTTCTATATGATTCCTTGTATTGTCATTTGACAACACTTTTCAATAAATGTTTAAATCATAGCATATTTTTCTCTTTCACCCCAACCACTTTAAAGAATTAATACAGCATTACATAAATTCGACCGAATCCGTTATTTTCAGAATCTGATCCTGAAGCTTTAAAGTCGCCCAAGGATTCTACTGGACCAGACGTACCTGGACAACCCATGATACTGCTGTGAACTGAACCTTAGTGGGGAAGATTGTAACATGGACTTATAAAGCTTAAAGGGGCAGTAGCACGTTTTTTGCAAAATTTACTTTTTCAAATTTCCTTTTTATAATGATAGTTTGAGCAATTTGTAATAATTAGTAGTAATAATGGTGTTGTGTACAAAGCAGAAATTGCATGGCGGCCATTTTATTTAGAACACATTTTATTATTTCGAATTACAAAAAAAACGATTTATGGCTACTGATCCATGTACACTATACATTTTAAGTTCATTTACCGAAGAGAAGAGGGTGTTTTACTATTGGTGACATTATTTTTCAAATACATTTCATCGACTTATTTGAACGAAAAAACGTGCTACTGCCCCTTTAACGCACGTTCATACTGTGCAATTTGTATGTACGACTTGTATTAAATTATCACGGCCAACTATCCGTAATAGTGATAACGGTGTTGCTTATAAAGCAAAAATTATTATATATATATATATATATATATATATATATATATATATATATATATATATATATATATATATATATATATATATATATATATATATATATATATATATTATTTCAAATGACAAAAACGATATCCATGGTATATATCTTATTTTACTGAGCCATGTATACTCAATTTTAACTTGATTTTCCGAAGAGAGAAGGGTGTTTTACGATTGGTGACATTATTTTTCAAATACATTTCATCGACTTTATTGAGCGAAAAACGTGCTACTGCCCCTTTAATCCCCAAAATGTGTTCACCTTCATGTGTAGGTACGTGTATGCAATGATAATGGCCTTCACTGTGGGGTCAATTTATGTACATGAATTACAATAACAAAATATCATCCTATATATATATATGTGTACAACAATAATTTTCAAACTTATCATGTGATCGTAAGGTCAGCGACGCACATTTTCTAAACATGTTAATGAAATAGATGGAAGGGGTTACAATTTGAAAATGTGAATTTCTTGAATTTTTAAGTAAAAGTTTCCATGGCGATTTATGAGAGAGAAAACAATCACAAATACATTGAATGAGATTAAGGAGAAATGCATAATTTATGTTTGACGCAGTTGTTCACTTACCAGGTATTTTACAGAAGAAAATAGAAACTGTACTTTTGTGACGGGTTACTATCAGGTATGTTATGGAACATTCAGCTGGATATTACAGAAACGAAAATGCGAAATGATGAGTTTCGTTATCGCGCTGATACGATGTTTTAAAGAAATCCATTATTACATGAAATTTGCACTAAGAAACACAAGTAGGTGAACAAACTTTTAGCATGCAGCTGTATAACATCCCAAACTATGATCGATGGTGTGGCATCAACAGTACAGTGACAAACAACAATTTGACCGAACTGTGAACAATGCTGAATGACTCCTTTCAGGGACATCCAGTGTTTTTCATGATGTTTCATTGGCTTTAATGCGTGCCAAAATGTGTTGATTTTAGTTCAAATAATTTTACTCAACTTGCATACAAATATCATCAAATCGTCAAATATATTATCATTAATTGTTTCTAATTGAATCAAGCATCATCATTATACATGTTTTGAAAGAGAAATTTCAAGTTCCACATATATGCTGAGTAGTTAAATGACATATTAAACATTACCAACCCAAATTTGTCTACTTGTATGTTGTAAAGAAGTTTCCCAAATAACGTATGTATACAATAGGCTAGGTATCAATCATAATCATATCACTATACAGAGTCGACTTTGAATCAAATAGTACTTTTATGCAACAGTCAGTACATCTCCATAAACTTAAATAACACCATTTCAAACGTTAACATTGTACATTTTAAATTTTTCCCTATTGTATTTCCCTACCTTTGAGATATGTTATTGTGACAATGTTGTAAATTTTTAATGTATATATATGTATCATTATCTTCGGGTCGCTATCTGTAAGAAATAAAGAGAGTCCTTCCTTCCTTCCTTCCTTCCTTCCTTCATTCATTCATTCCTTCATTCCTTCATTCATTCATTATATATCATATCCCCATGTTGGTTGCATTTTCTCAACGGGCATTCTGCTATGGAAGGGGATTTGTGCCAAAAATTAAGACATGTTGACTTGTAACTTGTAAAGTGTAACATGTCGTTCTCAACCATACAAGTCTCGAAAAGACAAGTCCAATCATGCAAAACTAACATTTTAATCCTGTCAATCTTAACTATCTATTCTCAACTTTACAAAGTTGAAATGTAATTCTAGAAATCGTCAAAGTCGAAAAGTCAACTTGTCATGTTTAGTTATTAAATCTAAATAGTATACACATTGTGTAATGTTACAACTTACGTTTGACAAATGAAAAATGGAAAATGAGGAGTTGCAATGTCAGCTTTGTAAAACGGACTTCAGCATTTTGAGACTGAAATGACTTGCATAGTTACGATTGCAATGTTTCAAATCACATCTCTACACGATTTCGCATTGACCATATATGGATTATTACGGAAATTAACGGAAAGGAACGAATAATCCCGATCCGATAAACACAATGTTCAACAATGACTTCTCCCTTGGCAAGCATCTCCCAGCAACTACTAACACATATTTGAAAGTTGCATACTAGTTTTCCCATTATTAGCATACTGTTGACAAAAGTACATTGACTAAAACATTATAGGAGACCATCGCATTTTACTGTAGAGGAACTAACTGCCCGCCCGAACGCTCGAGATGCGCTTAATTCTGTTGCGAGCCCGATGGTCATGCAGTGAATATGTAAAAGTGGCAAATACGACTTTTAGTGAAATAACCTGGATTGCCACCGTCAGGCATACCGGAATGGAATGGATACCAGTACAAAAGTAATGACCGAAATATACATGTGCAGGGTAAAAAATCATGGTGTGAAGAAGTTGATTTAAAATGTTCATGCTACAGACCATGTTATTCCTGCAGGAATATCTTGCAGACAACAAAACACAACTAATGGAGAAGTGAGATTGACACGAAATCAGTGTATGAGAACAGAGTCTCAACTCTTAACATTCTGAGGGGTATTGTGCAGAAAAGGGTTGATTTGTGGATCAGCCACATGACTATCTCCGGGCATGTTAAACAATTTGGGTTTAAATGCTAGGTCCTCGTGCAGAAAACTCATTTTAAATGACTGGAGAGAAAACTAAGAAGAAATTGGAGAAGTGCACGCAGACTTTACTGGGGGCCAAATTGGAACCATGTTCCTTTCGCTGACAAATCTATTTTCACATGTTTCAGGAATATTCGTAAAATATAAGTAAGGCGTTTTCAAAGTAAGAGATACAGAAGTTATTGCCCAGAGGTGACTGTAAAACACCAACCCCCAAGTCCATTTTTGGGGGTATTGTCAGAAAATTGCTGTTGGAATCTTCAACGGTGGTTTGTATTCTGTAATTCCCAGAAATATCAGAATTGGATCATCAACGACTTAAAACATAATAAGAATGTCTTGTATTTCTGATTAAAAAATCAGATTTCTGCAAAATAAAATCCATTGCTCAATTTTCTAAGAGTGGTTGTTCATTTTGGGCAGTTCTGAACATACCATAATTGGAATACCCTTGGTATTCCCAAAACATTAACACTATTTGTATTCTCTGGGACATTATTGGTAACGCTACTGCTAAGGGATTGCCTACTTTAAGCTAGGAGCTTTGAAAGTTGATAAATAATAATTGGTATTTTGTCTAAATAGATACCTGTCGCAGTTTCCAGGAATTCATGTCTAAACCAATACAGGTACTGAGAAAAACAAAAGATATTAATATTCCTGAGTGGATGAACTTTCTTTTGATACCAAGTAGTGCTACAATAAAACCATTTATAAACTTGTTTTTTGTGTATTAAGTCCCCAACGTCATGTTAACATAGCAATGTAACAAACTTTTGTTCAGCAGCTGTATGTGACACCAGTCGGACCAGTGTTCTTGTATGTAGTTGAGTGCGTTGGTTTGCGCGAGTTTGGGTTTTTTTTAGTAGTTATTTTGCTAAGATGGAGATTTATTTTGGGGGTGGGTAGTGGGACGATAGGGTGATGCACCGTATTTTGGGGTTGGAGTTGGATATGGCACATCTTAGCTTGGGAAAGAAGTGTTTGGATACGGTGGGAAATTGGAGCGCGAATTGGATGTTTATTTAAAATTGCCGTGTTACGTTTAGAGGTACCGCTAATAAGCAGGTCCCTGATAAGTGGGTCATCCGAAGATCCAGCCCAGAAGTTTAATGTGAGTTGGTCCCTTCTCAGTGAGAGGGGAATTTCACCAGTTAGGGCTTGGAGAGCTTCGAGTGAGGTACCCATTTGAGTGTGGGTAGCTACCTTAAGTGCCTGATATTGGATAGAATTTAGAGAATTTGTTTGAGTTGGATTTAAGGTATTATAAATGGGTGCGCCATAGTCCAATTTGGACCTTATAAGGGATGAATAGAGGTTGAGAAGGGATTGCCTATTTGCTCCCCAGCCTGTGCCGGAGATTGCTCTCATGACATTAAGGTCTTTCGAGCATCTAAGTTTAAGTTCTTTGACATGAGCTTCCCATGTGAGATGCTCGTCAAAGATTAGCCCTAGAAATTTAGTTTGTTTTTGGAATTTAATTAGGTTATTTTTTAGATAAAGGTACATTGTAAGGGGAGATAGGGCGCGAATTTTTATTTTTGAATACTACCCCTAAGGTTTTTTCCGCATTTTTTTTATTCCCCATTTATCGGCCCAGCGGCCGATTTTATTTAGTGAGGTTTGTAATAAAAAGGTAGCGGTATTTGGGTTTTTACAACTTGCCCATAGGGCACCGTCGTCTGCAAATTTGGAGGTGTTTATTTTTTTGTTGATACCTTCGAAAAGGTCATCAACCATGATGTTGAATAAAGTGGGGCTAATGATGCTGCCTTGTGGAGTGCCGTTTTCCAAAAGGTGGTTATCAGATTTTTGGTTTTCGACCCCGACAGTTATTTGCCTATTGTGTAGGGAGTCCTGGATGTAATTAATTATGTTGCCTGAAAGGCCTTTTTTAGTTAATTTTTGGATGAGGCCGTTATGCCACACCATATCAAAAGCTTTTGAAAAATTCAGGAATATTGCGAGTGTATATTGCTTTTGGGTTTGTGATTTTTTTAATATCTTGCTCTAAGTGAGCAAGATTGTTTAGAGTAGAACGACCAGGAGTGAAACCACTCTGGTCGTTATTTAATGGGTTTATGTTTAGATGAGCTTGGAGGTGATGTTTTACCATTGCCTCCATTACTTTACATAAGTTAGAGGTAAGGGAGATGGGCCTATAGGAGTTTGGGTTCCCGGGGGGTTTATTGGGTTTAGGTATTGGTATTACTAAAGCTTCCTTCCAGTTGGAGGGGAGCTTTCCTACTTGCCAAATGGTATTATATAAGTTTAAGAGGATATTGAGGGTGGAGGTGGGTAGCTTCTTAATTATTTGGTAGGATGTAGGTCAAGCCCTGGGGCTGTTCCCTTTTTCCTATTATTTAATACAAATTGAAGCTCCTCCATTTGGGATATTTGAGTGATTTGTAGGTAGGAAATTATTTAGAGTGATGAATATTGGAAAATGGTCACTTCCCCACGGATCATCAGATACCTGCCTCTCGGTATTTATAGCGATGTTGGGGGTACTGATAGTTAAATCGATAGCGGACATAAGGTCCCTGTAGCTATCGTACCTAGTTCGAGAATTATTGTTATGGATTACAAGATTGTTATTTATGACCCAATCTGCAACTATTTTGCCGTTGGAATCTTTTACTCCCCAATTCGGGTGGTTGCTATTGAAATCGCCCAAGTACATGGAACGACCAGGAGAATAATTTTGAAGGGCCTGAAGGTCCTCTGGTTTAATTGCCAAAGCTGGTTTATTGTAGATATTGTAAATATTTACCCTATCTGTTTGGTGGATAATAGTTACGGCATGAGCCTCTAAAGAATTTAAAGTAATATTTAGTTTATTGAAGATTAATTGATCCTGGATAAAAATAGCTAGGCCTCCCCTGGCCGGACCGGGATTGGTTTTGGGCCGGTCTAGCCTTACTAGATTATATCCAGGAATTTTAGAATTTGACCTAGGGCCGAAATGGGTTTCCTGAATGGTGATAATATGGGGGTTTATTTGTTTAAGTTTGATTTTGGCTTTAAGCTCATGGCCGTGTGCCAAAAGGCCATTAGCATTCCATTGTATAATTTGCATGAATGAAAAAATAAGGAAAGATAAACAATGGAATATAAAGTAGAAATTTACTTTGTGCTGCATTATTGGTTTAGGAAAAAATTACCTAGGTTGGTGGAAAAATTTATTTATTTAAATTGTTTTAGGAATTGGTTGAATTGATTAAAGGAGACGTGTATGAGTTTTGCTTTGCGGAGCAAGCCGTGCATACGTTGGATAGGGGGGGGGGGGGGGGGGGGGCGTTAGTATCGGGGTTTGGGTGGTAAGGTTTGGGTGTGGAAGCAGTTATGGGTAGGGGTAGGGTTAGAGTGGGGGGGGGGGGGGGGGGGGGGGGGGTTGGGTTTGGGTTTGGGCTGCATGCTGGGTATGGGGGTGGGAGAAGGGTTGCGGGAGGGTGGTTTGGGTTTCATGCTGGGTTGGTGGGTTCAGTGGGTTAGGTGGAGCGGTTTCCGTGTCCATGACCTCGGATTGGTCAGTGGGAAGGGGTTTGATGTGAGCTTGGGGAAGAGGTGGCTGCAAGAAATTGTAGCCGTGGATATTAGGTGGGATGTTGTTAGGGGTGGTGGGTGAAAAGTTAAGTGCGCGTTGGGTGGAGGATTTGGGTTGGGATGTGCGTTTGGGAGGTTTGGGATGGGTGAATTGTGCCGTGGGTTGGGTAGGGGGTGTGGGTGGAGGGGGTTGGGTGGCGGGTTGGTGAGGAGCAGAGGGGTTAGCGCGGGAGGGTGGTTTAGTAGGTTGTTTTGGTTGTTGTGTGTCAGGTTGGCTGCCATTTTGTGTTGCCTGTACGTCAGGCAGGAAGGGTGAAGAGAGGGGTGCTCATGCGACTTGCAATGTATGCAGAACCTGTTGCAGTTCAGACTTTCATCTGAACTGCCGCAGGACCTGTCCCCACAGTTAGCACATCTCTTCGCCCGCCTGCAGTTGGTACTGGTGAGTGTTTTGTAGGTGAGACAGTTGGTGCAGTATGTGATTGGTTTGTGTACCGTTTCCACAGTGCGTGCACTGGCGCCGAAAATAATTGTTTTAGGAGGTGTGGGGGTTTCGAATGTTAGAATAACCTTGGGCGTATTTATAAGATAAATAGGATTCATTGCTATTCAACACCCGCAAATTTAGTTTAAAACCGACGGGCTAACGCTGAAATTTGCGGATGTTGAATAGCAATGAATCCCGGAAATTATTTATCGATATTGTAACATTACCATTAGTTATAAGGCGTTTTGAAACGAACTCTCTTTTTGCGTACCTATCTCTGGAAAGGACTTTGCGACTGTTCCTTTTTTGTTAGAGGTGTGGTCAGGTCAAAACAAATGTAAATACTCGGCGTAATATGTACATTAGCAACAATTTACACATAAGCCCAAACAGTTTCACTCAACCATGTTCACTTCATAATATTCACGTATCCTTTTAGATGGCGATAAACATTTATCTACGACATCAACACAGTAAAAGACCTAGGAACAAAAATCTTAAACTTGCCCTAACCCATTGTGACGTCAAAACGGTTGATCACTATGACGTCATGCCATGGCAACGGCATTCGGTAAACACAGCCGCATGGAAGAAGGCGTCAAACTTGGACAAATCTTACTTGTTAAAAACATTTTAGTTACTTGAAATTAATTAATTTTGTGAGTTATTTGTGACCTATACTGCTATACACAATTAAGAAAATGACAATGCCCCCTGTCAAATTTGAGTAAGGAGCACATATTAAGAGAAATAGAAAAAATAAATTTTGAGTCGGGCCGAATCTTGTGAACACGATGTATATGTTCGCGGTGATTCGCCCAAAGTAATTTGCGGGTATTCATTGTAATTCAACATAGGCAAATCAACCAATCAGAATCAAGGATACACCGTAATCATGTTACAATTATTTGATTACTTGAGGGAAGCGTTTTTTTAAGGATTTTTGGTTGTTTTTGCAGAAAGTTTGCCTCCTCTATGTAACTTGTTAAATCGTTCTCGTTTTTCGAGAAACTGATGACGCCTCTAGACTCCGAAAACCAAATTGGAGTTTTATAAGCTACTTGTTGACTTGCAAGTTTGGTGAGAGATGTTTTTGCAGCGTTGGCCAGTTTTAAAGATTTAAATTTAACCAGAAAGCTGCTGCCTAATTGTTTTAATAAAGTATAAGAATAGCCTTGACTGTTGAGGACTGAGCCGATCCTTTCACGACTCAACACCTTTGAAAGATGTTGTCCTACAGTAGCAGCAAGGATTACAAAAGTTACCATGCTAGGTGTTGTTGCAGGTGATTGCGTTTGTGTACCTGACATGTGAGATGTTGTTGCAGCTGAGTGGTGAGCTGGGGGCTCAGTTGAGTGAGATGTGGAGTGAGCCGCGGGCTCATTGTTTGTAGGGGAAGCGGCGCGCTTGCGTTTAGATTGCGGTTGATTGGATGGAGAAAGCGAGAAATTAGCCGTAGGATTGACACCCGGTTGGTGTGCTGATAGATTCGCGGGAAAATTCGCGTCGTAGTTTGTTGTTTGTGTTGAATTATTTGCAGAATTTGGAATGGAGGTTTTGGACACCGATTGTGCCATGGAAATTATGGAAGTTAATGCCCCCATTGTGGAGCATATAGAATTGTTGGCTTTAGGTGCATGTTTGGTGTTTTTAGGTGTGATAAATTCCGCAGTAGGGGGAGATTTAGGTTGGTCCATTGCCTCCATAGGTTGGACTTAAGTAAGTAGGGGTGGGAGAAGGGAAGGTGAAGTAAAACTTACAAGTTAGAACAGGGAGTATGGCGAAGTCCGGGCAGGACTACCTTGGGTTGATCCGTGGGCAGCGGAGAGGCGGTGACGCGTAGAGAGCTCCGAGGAGAGGTGTTACCAGCAGCTAGGCGAGCCAAGCTGGGAATGCTTTGGTGTTGGCATTTCCTCAGCCACAAGGTCCGCGTACCCTTACCTGCCTGCTTTTTATTGAAATAATAATTAAAATACCTAAGAATTAATTTTCAATTGGTATTTTCGTTTGGCATTTAATTACAAAACGACACTATCAAACGGAATGTAAGTGACAGTAGCGCTCCGTGAACTAACAACGTGCGTTTTTTTGTAGGACATAACAAGAGTAACGTCCCTTGATTTTCAGGGGGCATGGTAAATTCGCCCAGCGTTGGGCTCAAAATAGACGAAGGGATTCCCCATCTGGGACAGCTGCAAGGGAGGTCTCGTTTTTTCGCAAATGCCTCTCGTCCTCAGAAAACATCAGCAATGTTCGGGAAACTTCCAAATATGGTCAATGCGAATTCATGAAGAGATGTAATTTGAAACATTGCATTCGCAACTATGCAAGTCATGTCAGTCTCGAAATGCTAAAGTCCTTTTTACAAAGCTGACTTTGCAACTCCTCATTTTCCATTTTTCATTTGTCAAACGTAACTTGTAACATTACAAAATGTGCATATTATCTAGATTTAATAATTAAAAATGACGAGTTGACTTTTCGACTTTGACGATTTCTAGAATTACATTTAAACTTTGTAAAGTTGAGAATGCGAAGTTACGATTTACAGAATAAAAATATTAGTTTTGCATGATTGGACTTGTCTTTTCGAGACTTGTATGGTTGAGAACGACATGTTACACTTTACAAGTTACAAGTCAACATGTCTTCATTTTTGGCACAAATCCCCTTCCATATTCTGCTGTCACGTTCCTTCTCATCGTTGCGTCCTCTATGTGTACTCACTCAGTGTAGGCCTACTTATTTAAATGGAAACCTTTCCTCTTTCTTCAAGATTCGATTGTCTTGTGTGGCTTTCAAGTTAAATATTGACTGGGCCGAAGCTCTTCCCCGGCAATTGAGCGCAGCCGATGAGACCATTATGTAATGTATTTTACGGGTAACAAGGTCACGTGTGCCAGACTGGGCGCCGACCCAGCGACGCGGGCGAGGTTTTGACAGGGGATTTCCCCTTTTGACACGCGATCGCTGATTGGCTGTTACATTCTCGCTCTTGTTTATAAACAACGTCAAGCGTTAATGGTCCTTGTGACCCGAGTGGGAGAACAGCTCCGCTGATAACCGCTCATTAAATCCCCGTAATCATCATCATGCACACGATGGTTACAGTAAAAAATGGCGAATACTTCTGCAATCACATGTCACTGTCAGAATACCTGCAATCGATCAACGAAAAGAGGAGCGTGTCGCTGTGGCCTAATTAATTCTCGCTGTCCAATGGTTTATTCGGGAGAGGACGTGCGGCCCAGTCAATCTTTAGTCTCCTTTTCAATATTTAATAAAATGGTGATATGTTCAGAATAAGTACTTTTTTCAGAGTCTGGGTACGGTGTAAGACAAAATTTCTTCAAAATAAGTTAATTGGAAGAAAATATGATACACTGTTGAGTGTTGACCTGCAACGGAATGGATATTTTTGTAAGTCACGAAATCACACTGTTAATTTGGTAAATATACATAGTGGCATACATATATAAGAACAGGAATATTGTCTAGATAACAACTTCTTTAATGTGAAAACACACGACAGTATACTTACTCCTTCATCAGATAGAATGTGACATTCCACCTGATGAGTGAGTGTGTATATATACTCAGAAACTTCGTGTATTTTCACATTACAGAACTTGTTATTAAAAATATATAAATATTAAAATAGTCCTGTTCTTGTGTCAATTAATGTTATGAAATGATTTCATTTTGCATTACATGTATGTCTCTGAATAAATTAATTAGATTTTTAAAAATAAGGAATATTCGATCTCATCTTCATTGCACCCATTGAGCTCATTCTTTTACTTTTTTTAAAGTTTAATTATTCAGTATTTGACTATAGAGATACAAGCAAGGCGGAGAACAACACCACTGCGATGCCATAGGATATTTTATGAGCGCTTCCTTTCTCCTTCACTACCTCCCCAACTCGCATCTGTAACCTCCCAAAACTTAGACAAAATTACAGGCATTCTAATAACACAATATATTTGGCTGAAAAAAAAAACAGCTGAAGAAGATATTGTCATATTGCGATATAATGAAACAGCTATAATTGGCATAATCACGCTAAAGAAAGAAGATGATAATAAAGAAAGTAAATTAGCCTGACAGATTTTGCATTTATATCACGATGGTTTAGGGCGGAATGCATAGTTTAGTATACTAAAGACCAGCGCAGTTGTATGTAAATTTACGAACTGCATACCATTCTTTTAAAAATAAAGCATTTAAAATAATTTCATTGTTTAATTCTTATTTTCGGTCATATTTTTTGTCTTAATGAATGATTAAACCATAAATAGTTGCTAAAGATCTCTCTGTCTCTCAACTCATACGTACTACGTAGACTACGTTTCTTATAAAGATAGTATTGAAAGGACTGCAGATGAGATGAACGAAATTTAATTATTAATTATTTACATGTTTTTCTTAAATCGTAGTTTATAAATTGATTATTTAGACTGAACAGAGAGAAAACTTCTTCTTTCAATTAACGCAAAGTTTAAATTACCATTTTCTTCATTTTATTTCATTGTACCAACTTGTTTTTCAGACGACTGGCATGTCCTTTGCTAACGTGTAATCTAAGCTGTAATAAACCAGGCCCTTTATTGCTAATTACACATGGTTAATTCTACAGTTAATTACTTATAAGCTTATCTAATTGTTCCCGGCAGTGCACGACACGTTCGAATTCCTGAAAAGTTTACCCTTTCTTGTCTCGTTGGTTACCAAGCTATTAGGCCTTATTAAATACTTTATTAAGAATTTGAATGCTTGTAACGGATCAGAGGTAAGCTCTGTATAAAATTAAAAAGTAGTCACTTTGACCAGTTCATTTGCAACGAATCCGCAATTTCGTCTAGAGGATTCACTTTTCTATACAACCAGCATGACCAACATGGCCGACAACGAAGCGGTGTTTACTTTCAAGTTCTTGGATGGCAAACAATTCAACTCCTTAGAAGGAAAACATGTACAGGATGACTTACTGAAATGGTAAATAGTATTGTTGTGACTTGCAAGTCATACTTTATTGGCAGTTTCACGTGATGGATTATGGTAACCAAGGACTCATTTTACTGCCTCTTGAAAATGTATGATTTTATGATGGTTTCAACAATTGACATATTTTGTGAAGTATTTCAAGTTAAATCATAATTAATTAATAGTTCCAAAATGAGTAAATGTTTATTGATTGTATTCCTAAACTTAAAAATTTACTAAGTACTTGGAAATCAATTGTCGTTTTAGTAAGCATATATCTTTTTAAATTATGAACTGAATTTAAAACGATTTCGGATCCTTCCTCCTTTTTGCAGGATGTATTTCAGTTTTAAAATGTGCAGTTAACATGATATATTTATAACTAATAATGTTTGTTAAGGTTTTCTATTCACTTTAATTGGATACACCATTTTATCTTATTCTGAAAAGATAATCATATCAGAATCAAATATTTGAAATAATCATCATCAAAATCAAGTGTTGTTTCAATTTTAAATTCCAAGTCATTTTTATTCATCATTCTATCAGGTCTATGAAGGGACGGATAAAAGCACAGATGTACAGCTTTGACCAACCATTCCAAGCCTACCAAAAAGACAAATTTGTTCAGGTAATTTGAAATCAGAAACTGACACAGTTATTCCAATGTTAATCAGTCCAAATCCTTGACTATAAGTAGATCCTTGCTCTACAGATATACCCTTTGATGCAAGTTAGAGCACAACTTCCCATCTCAAAACATAACTTGTGTCAGTCTCCATTACTGGCTAAATTAAGTCTTGCAGCATTTCCTTCACTTTTCAATACTAGCGAATCAGAGCCAACTTAACATTTCAGGTGGAGCGCTCCATTATCTTAGCACAGAAAAGTAATTGAAAGCCTGCAAGCAGTGTATGAAATAAGGCCCGTCCGACAGCCCGAGACGGGTTAGATTTCTGCCGGACGGTCTAGATTTCTCCTCAGCCAGTCCGATGGTCGGGTTGATATTTTCCAGATGGTTTTGTTTATATCCTCTTAAATTTCATATCTCCACAATGTTTATTCTTGACAGTTCTGTTTTTCATACAAAGTGTCTTATTTACGTTACTATTTCAACAGTTTAGCCTGAACTGTCGTAACATGAGCTCAGAACACTGTGTGTTTACATTCCAGTCATTAAACAGCGAGTCATTTCCATGCAAGGAGTATTGCTAACTCAAAGCAGTGCTTTTATTTATGAAACAGTAATTAGCATTCGAATACGACACCTATGATGTACGGAGTTGTTTTTCAAATCAGCAGACATGCTTCGAAAGTTTTTAGGATTGTCAGAGGATAACACAAACAAACGTAAAACTGAGAAAGAGCGACAGCAGGAATATGAAACTAAAAGGGTGAGAAGAATTGTTCCTTCATGGAAAGCGGAGTTTACATGGCCTATTACTGATGACTCACATGGTAAACTTTTCTGTAAACTCTGTCGATCTGTTTACGGTCCCCTTGCAACGCCGAGACACAAAATCTCGGATAAATTCAAGAGGTATTCTTTAGGACCTTTTGTTGTTGGATCTTGCAATCTCAGACACGATTCCCTGGTGACTCATGAAAAAAGTGATGGTCACAGATACGCACTTGAGTATGAAAGCTCGCTAAATGCTCGAACAACTCAAGCTGAAAAGGCATTACAGTGCTTGAATAGTGCTTTCTTTGAGAAATTGGACAAACTTTTCAGAGTTGCTCATTCCATCGCCAAAAAATCGCGACCCATTTCAGATTTTGAATGGATTTGTGAGTTAGAGGATCAGTTGAAGATTGATATTGGTACCGCATACAGGAATGTGAATTCATGTAAACAGTTCTTGTTTGCCATTGCTGACGTTGAAAGAGGGAAAATTGAAAAAGAATTATCAAAAGCAAACTTTTGTAGCATCATGTCTGATGGTTCAACTGACGTGTCCGGTGTTGAAAATGAGATTGTATACATACATTTTGCTGTAGGTGGAGTAACACATTGTTATTTTGTTGGAATGATTGAAACACCTTGTGCAAATGCCAGTGGTATTTATTGCTCAATAATGGACGCATTGTACTTTGACAGACTGACAAAAGAGGAAATTCAACAAAAAATTGTTGCTTTCGCTGGTGATGGTGCAGCTGTTAACACAGGCAAACTGAATGGTGTCATTGCTCTGTTCCAAAACAGAATTTCATGTTCCATTATCATGATACAATGCATGGCCCACAGGGTAGAACTGGGGATGAAAGATGCCATGAACAAAGTACCCTTGTTCAAAAAGGTCATGGAGCTGCTTGACGACATGTTCAGATTCTACAAGAGTGCTAAACAGAAATCTGAATTAAAACTTGTGTATGAAGAGCTCGGGCTTCCTTGTACAATGCCTACACGAATAGGAGGTACCAGATGGGTAGGACACACTCTACTTGCTGTCAGGAACATGTTGAAAGGATACAAAGGATTATTGACCCATCTCACTAAGGTACTAACATTGAAATTTCATATGTTCTTCCAGTTTAAAAACAATTTAAAGAAGTATTGACTTTGTATGTAATTGACATTAAATAATAGAAGATTACTTATCGAGTTAATGAGTTTTAAGAATATTAGTAATGAAATAAGCCAAATACTAAAATAGCAGATAAATTATTATTTCATTGTCACTTAATAATCAATGACGTAATTGGGTGATTTTAATAATCATTTATACATTTACCAAATTGCAGGTTGCGGGTGTCAGATCACAGTCTGCAGCTCAGTCAAAGGCAAAGAATTTCACCACTAAGCTCAAGTCAAAGAACATTGTCCATTTCGCCCACTTCTTGGTGGATGTACTGAGTGTCCTTTCAACCTTGTCCAAGCAGCTACAAGAGAGGGAGGCAAGTGTCTACCAAGTTCAAAGACAGTTGGAGTCTACCCTGAGCAACTTGGACAAACTATTGTCAAGGTATGAACTTGATGAGTTTCATAATTATCCAATTTGTTAATTTAGTTTTTGTCTAAAATAAAATTTATATTGGCCAACTGTAATAAACTTTCCTGTTTTGTAGTTTTCTCTAAATTTAAGATCTTTGTATAAATTGCTTCTTTAACTTTACACCTTTACATTTACATTGCAATCTAATCTGCATTTCATAAAGTTGCAACATCCTGTCATCTAAAACAAGTTTATTGCAGAAAAATATTTATTTAGTGATTGTATTTCAGACCAGGGTGTGAACTCAGAAAGATCTCCTCCTCTGACACCTTTGAAGGTGAAATCATGACTGGCAACACAGCAGAACACACTGCTCAAACAACACGTGTTATCACTGGCCTTCAGCAATGTCTTCAAAGACGATTTGAAGACTTGGGAAACAGCGTTTTCAAATCGACAAAACTGGCTGACCTGGGTTCTTGGCCCATTTCCATTGATGAAAACAGGGGTGTGTTTCTTTTGTCAATATTGTAATAAATAACAATATAGCAAAACTATTTTTGAAGCTTTATTGTTAATTTGTTTAGCACACTGCATTTTCAAATCTTAATATAATCCCTGCCTATAATTTGAAAACCATGGTTATCTTCCCATGCTCCTATCTAAGTGATTGCTATTTTTCATATTGGATAATAACTTGCTCAAAATCGTTTCTTTCCTTTCTCTTTAACTTGATGACATTTCTTCTTGTTTATCTGATGTTATTTTGATTGTGTCAGATTTTGGTGATGAGTCTCTACAAGTAGTGATTGATCACTACCGTGATGTCCTGGAGAGCAATGGGGTCGATCTGGCTGCAGCTGAGGAAGAATGGACATACCTTACAAAAGCCTTGTATGAAAAGTAAGAGTACAACTACAAACAAAGCTTTAATTTACTTTCATCTATGATTGAAAAGAGTAATAATGGGTTTATTTTCTTCAGTCAATATTTCTACTGTAAGTCTCAAGATAAATTTATGAAAATACTTTCGTTCTTCTGACAATCAATTATTAGTTCTGATGTCTTAACATTCACATATCTGATGAGTGATGTGTTGTTGTCTTTCTTCAGCATAACTAAGTAACTGTCAGGACAATGTCAGTAAATCATTAATATTTAATAAGGTTTAAATATTATTTACTTCATCAGAATGTATATGATAAATTGCTTTTTTCAGCAATGAGATCCATGAGATGACCTGGGAAAAAATCAACACAAACTACAAAGGGAGATGTGACAACATCCTGCAAATCATTGATCTGATTCTCTCTCTTCCTGCATCAACAGCTGAGTGTGAAAGAGGATTCTCACAGATGAAGCAAGTGAAGACCCAGTACAGGAACAAACTGAAGGCTACATCCATGACCCTGCTCATGACAATACAGCTTCATTCAGCTTCAATCAGTGAGTTTGATCCAACAGAGGCCATTCACAAGTGGAACATTTGCAAGAGGAGGCCTGGATTTCTTGTTCAGAAGTCCAACAGCAGCTCAACAATCTCTGCCCTGGATGATGCACACTTGCAGGCTGCTGCTGCAGCCCAAGACGAAGATGAGCCCCAGCTTGCTAAAGTTGAAGAATGTGACCCCTTTGACTCTGACTATGACTCTGAGGATATCTCTGATGAAGACTGAAGTGAATGGACTGAAGTGTTACTGTTAGACTGTTAAGCATATGTCCTGTTCATTAAATCATTCAAAGTATCTCAATAAATGTGTTATTTTCTTTTGAATTTTTGGACTGGTTAACTTCAGTTTGGGCTGGTAACTTTTAGAAGTTGCCAGCCCTGATGTCTGGTTGGATTTTAGGCTTATTTCATACACTGCTGCAAGCCTTAACTTAGCCAGTGATGGAGACCGGCATGGGTTATGCCTTGCGTAAGAAAGTTGGTTAGAGCAGTTAGGTCAGCCTTCACAGGGTGGGGATAGCACAGTGGTTTGTGTGCTAGGCTTCAGACAAAGATGTCCAGAGTCGAATCCTGCCAGGGGTTCAGCAACTCTGTCTGCTGTAGAGAACTGTTGTACATGCAGTAAGGTTTGGTGCAATGCTACACTGAAATTTCAGCACAGTACTACCCATGGTTAACTAGTTCCAGCTGTTCACAGGTTCACAGCAATGCAAAGCCACCATGGCGTCGCAGCCTTTCTCCTTGAAATAATACTAGCCGCCATGAAATAATCTTGAAAGCGGCGTTAAACTCCAACTCACGTTCCTTCACGTTCATGATAAAAGAAATCTAAATGAAGCATACATAAAATAATTTGGTATTGACATTTAGCATATTTAGTTTACAGGATTATTGTTTATAAGAATTGTATCAGAAGTTCAAAGCTATAATTGCCTGGCGCCTGTGTACAGTAAGCTTTCTATTTCAAGCAAGTGAGCTACTCTTGTTAACATAGACGCCAGGGGTATGACCGTTTGAATGAAATGGATGCCTGGTCTCGATTTGACTCCGGGTGATACTTGAGCAATTTTAAAAAAATTATGCAATGTAATCATGTTAACATATGCCTCTTAAAGAAAACATTGTTCCTGTTCAATAATGAATAAATATATGCTGTTGTATATGTTAATTTGAGGTGTTGATTTACATCTAAAATTTACTAAGAGTAAAAACACTAATCAAAAACTAAAATGCTTTACACTGAAAATGTTCATTTGTTTTACAATTACAGGATTTTCTGACCAACCAAGACGTTTTGTCAACTTTACAAACGGTCAATGCAAACTGTCGTTGGAGTTCTATCGGTAAGGTTTTAACAGTGAAGATAACTTGGTGAAATTAAATCCTTATTTTAATTCACATACCATATTCCAGTATTTATAATATACTTCAAAATGTATGATATTTAAATGATAATTTAATATCGATAACTTCAAGCTCTTTTAGAGAGATAATACTTGATGAAATTAATATATAGTTTTCATATAATATTTACTAATAATATAATTTATTACAAAATCATCACCATTTTGAATGGAAATTTTTATAGTTTATTGAACATTTTGAAGAATATTTATTTTTCAAATTTTGAATAAGAAACACACTTTCAAATCTAGAACCCTAGTTTGAGGGGTATTATCAGCCCTTCATCCAGAAACAGAGAAGAGATATTGATGTATTAGTACTGTTTTAAAAGGAAGGAATAAAATTACATTATAGATATAATAGAATCCAGCATAAATAAATTATGTGGTACGTATACAGTTCCCACTTTAATATTTTAATAAGGCGCTATTTTATTTTTTAATTATCAACTTGGCTCATGCAATCACATGTCCAAATTGAAATTGTTTAAAATTGTTTTTGCATTATAGCAGTACCAGCCAGGACTGTGAAAGTGAAGCATGTTCCCTGTACAGCTCTTTCTATGTCTTTCTTTGACCGGCTTCAAGAAAACGATATCGTCAGGGAAAGCGGACATATTAGAAAATGCTTGGATGAATTCTACGATGACATCACAATATCTGATGAGCTAAGAAAGGTAATACATGTAAAAGAAACATGAGAAATTATATCTTGTATATCAATATAATATCAGTGTTTAACAAACACATCTTGTTTGTTTGTTTACTTTCTGTATATTCATTGTATATTTGTTATTATCAAAAAATTGAAAAACAGCAAAAATATGTTTCTCATTTTACATAATGCACAAAAACAAGATGGCAGAGACTGCCAATAGAACCATCACTTAAACCAGCTGAGTGACGACGAGAGTGAAACGGTAGATAACAGTAATTTAATCATGAATAATTAAAGGGGCTATTCTCTCGGCAAAATCCGCCATCTTGTATTTTGTACATTAAGTGAAATGTGAGATATTGTAACTAATTTTTAAAAATTTAAATAGAAACAAAATATATACACTGATAGAATGTCCACATAGTAACACATAGCATGTAATAAAACTGATAAACAATTTGTTGTTATGCCGTAATGAACTTTTCCCCACTCGCAGAGCCGATGAATGGCTTCATTGTTTCATTGATTGTTTTATTTTTCAACAAATGCACGCTTGTATTAATCAGGTTTTGAAATATAAAGTCATCAAAATATTACCTTCATTACTATCTTTCAATTTGACTGTGTTTTAATCTTGTATTAATAACATATATGTGTAAACAGGAATATCTTGAATTCGTTTCCACAAAAAATACCCCGATAGAACTGTTCCTTTAATGTCCTCAGGTGTTGCTGCTGGAGGAGTCTGACCACTACGAGATATTCAGTGAGTCCGACCGAGAGGAGTTCCTCTTCCGTCTCTTCAAGCATGTGTGTATTGGAGGTCAGCTCTGTCAGTACGAGGACACCATCGACAAGTACCTCGACTTCACCAAGACATTCTATAAAGATCTGATCAGGTAACCATTGATATGTTAGAGCAGCAGTAGCACATTTATTCGCTCAAATAAGTCAATGAAATGTATTTGAAAAATAATGTCACAAATAGTAAAACGGCCTTCTCTCTTCGGAAAATCAAGTTGGTTCGGTAAAGCCATGGGAAACGCTCTTGTAATTATATAATAATAATAAAATGTGTTTACATTAAAATGGGCGCCATGCAATTTTTGCTTTATACACAACACCTTTATTACTACTACAGATAATTGGTTTGTGTAATAAGATGTTTTGCTCTCTAAAGTAAATTTAAATGACAAACTATCATGATAAATAGGAAATTTAAAAAGATAAATTTAGCAAAAAAGTGCTACAGCCCTTTTTATCTTTACCTTAGATATAATTAAACCCTGTTTACAAAGTAACGGGTATACAGCGTTCTGTCCGTCCATCGTTTCTGTCCCACTTTGTCTGGAGCATATCTCCCAAACTGTACATGCTTGCTTCACCAAACTTGATACACATGTCAACCATGATCCCTAAATGTGCTCTTTGAGGGATAGAACTTTTTCTGAATTTTTATGTGTGGTGTCCATGGAAACATGACTGTAAGAGTTGCTCAATAAGGAAGCCATTTTGTCCGAAGCATATCTCTCAAACTTTACATATGATCCCCACCAAACTTTATTTACAAGTGAACCATGATCCCGAGATGTGCCTTTTGAGGGTTAATAATAATAATAAATAATATACATTTTAACGCCTAATATCCAGTGCAAGCACTGCTCAATGGCGGTACAATTATTACCCTGAAGGAATTGTACTTTCGGTGCAGCTACTAAGCGCTCCACGCGACCATATAGGTCCGTACCTCCCGTGTTCAGGTACCCATTTAAACAGCTGGGTGGACTGAGTGCAATGTGGATGAAGTGCCTTGCCCAGGGGCACAACACAGTATAAGACCCAGGTCACAAATGTTTGGTGTCTACACCGGGATTCGAACCCGGGCCGTTGGCGTGAGAGGCAAGCATGCTAACCACTACACCACTGTGCTCCAAAAGAGCTGTGATGCTCCAATGGGGAAAAGTTTTCTCTATTACATCTAGGGGAATGAAATCTAACATGTAGGTAGTCCAGGTCCAGATGATACTCTTCATCCAGTTCCGAGTTATTGCCCTTGATTCTGTAATTAAACTATGTACAAATCACCGCTGTGATGTTCTGATGGGAACAATTAAGATACTTGAAAAATATTACATCTGGGTGAATGAAATTTTGTAATAACAAAGAACAATCAGAGTTCTAAAATCGTCTTTATTGTCACAGTCACAGAAAATTTTGCTTTTTTCTATGAGCTTAAATGCAATATTATATTTGACACATGTGCCTGAATAACAGCTTATCCTTCACTCTTGCTTAGAACAAACATAGGCATTTGCCTCATCAACACATATACTGCATTTGACTCATTAAGCATCCTGGGTACTTAGAAAATTGGAAGAAGGGGCTGTTATATAAAATGACCTTATCATTCAGTCCAGTAAGTAAAATGCTTGGATATTTATCTACAAACTGAAAAAAGAGAATTTTTTCAACATGTGTATTTTATAAAAAATTATTTCGGATATCACTGTTTTCAAATATATAATGTAGCATAATTCATATATCGACTCAGCTTGCCTACTCAAGGCCACTGATAACTCTTCCCAATCTCCATCATGGTTTAAGTCTTGCAGTATTTCCCTCAATTTTCTGTGCTAAGATAGTGGAGCGTTGCACCTGAAATGCATAGTGGGCATATCCTAGTAAAGAAACCTTAAGAAAATGGTCTTAAATCAGCAAGTTATGGAGACTGGGAAGAGTTATGTCTTGCATTAGGAAGTTTAAATCTACTTAGTTAATAAACCTATTATAGGTTTATCATATTAGAAGAGGGCGCTAAATAAATCTAATAGGGTAGTACAATATAAACACTCCTAAAATCTGATAATTTAATAAATTCAAATAATTATTTTATTTTTTCAGTGTACAGAAGAATCCTGACACCAAAGACCTGAGTGTCGTATCAAGTGTGTTCTCTATACAAGCTGAGGTAAGTGTTTACGTTTGTTTTGTTTGTCTTCTTGTGCTTTTATCCTGCTAAATATCATAATATCAGGGGTTTTATCAGGGATAGTAAAAGGGCTGTTTTTTCCATATTGTTTTCTCAAATTTTCTATTTATTAATCAAGTTATACAATTTATTGTTATGAGAATAAAACATTTTATTACACCACCCAATAATCCGTATCCACAGAAAACGGTTATCCATATTGAAAAAAAATAGTGAGATGTATAAACTGACAGTGGTGTGGAACTCTTCTTTGAGAGGTAGATTTGTAGGTTCACACAGCAAGATGACTGACCATTCTATCATGGTACCATATTTATAACTCTACTTTGAGTTATATTCGAGCAACCAGTTTAATGTGAACCGCTCGAAGAGAAATAAACTGGCATAGCTTAACCGAACAATGTACATTTGTTTTAGAACTCTTTTTATTGATTCAGGAGTATTATTTAGCCGTTAGTAACACTTTTTTACCTTTTCCTGAGATCACTATTATTCAGTATGAAAAACGTGCTACAGCGCCTTTACACAAACGTTCTTGAATTGGGTTTCCACCTATATCAACAGTTTCACATGGAATTTGGTTTTGGACACTATACTTCCTATAGGACAATCCAGGACAGCCGAGCCTCAATAACCAACAAGATGCATATATATGGAGTTACTACCGTTTGAATGTTGAGAGAGCATATATATATGTTGATTTTCAAATAAATTTAGTGCATATACAAGTAACAATTGGGATACATGTATTAAATTTAATAGAACAGTTATTGCACCAACTAGTTTTCTGGATACAATTTAACAGTCAAACAGTTAACAAACTCACTCAACTCATTTGTACCAAACAGTTTGGTCAAGGGGATTACCCGAACACTTTTAATGAACATTCGGATTAATGAAGCAGTAAAACAGCCGTAATTAACTAATCTGTTTTCACTAATTGTGTTCAGATAAGGAGATTGAAGCAACAGATTAATGAACCAACAGTTAATGAGTTTACATAGGTTTACATAACAATGAGTTTTGATTTGTTGCACCTTGCTACCATTGAGATACCGCGGGATTCGGATTATCGTGTCCGGACTATCACAGCTTGTCTGCACCAACATTCATTTACTAGTTCCTGTCAAGGCAAAATGCAAAGATGCAATGGCATGAAAGGCTTTCACATCAGTCTGATTGAAATCAATTGCAAAATAATGCATCTACTGGGGTACGAACAGGTTCTGTAGATTCCTCACCACAAGGTGAGCGTTCTGTACCAGTTAATTTAGTTTAGACAAAACCCCAGTCAGATAACAGACCGATCACATCATGTATTTAACCGTCACCATTTTGAAAGCAATCAGAATCATTCGTTAACACGTTCCTCATGTTACAGAAACCAACAAAAGTATGGCCGTTGGGAGTTATACGTACTTGTCCCTAGTTTCTCGTACCGAAAGCTTTTGTTGGACGTTCTGTGATTGGTTACCTAATAGTGTCAAAACATGCGAGCCTACGGGCTGTTATCAGACAGTTTTGCGAGAAAACCTCTGAACAATATCAGTTTGTATCCAAGTAGATGTTGTACTATTTTGCAACTTTTAGTCGGCAACCGGTTGATTTCAATCAGACTGGCATTCTCAAGCATTGTCATGATATGAGGGAAATGTTCTGAAGTTTCATCCGTTTCACCTCACCTCCTTAAAATGTTTAGTAGTTTAACAGTGCCAATAAGATAATATACACAATTCTTAATACTTACCCTACCTCTAGTTAGTGCATTACCTATGCTCATTCGATACAAGATTGGAAAACGTGTTAGCGATGTTATCCTCCATAGAAGAAGTGAGATGTGAGGGTGACTAGCTGCTAATACGTGGCTGGTAGACGGAAGTACTGCCCCCCAATCCCGTCACGCCTTTGTATTGTGTTTGGTATGTATTACGTTTTCCGTGAGATGTACTGTCAAATAAATTTTTTGTACTCACCGTGGTTTCCTTGCCGTAGTTTGCTTTGTGCAAATTTTCGTCTTGTCGCCCTTTGACCTGGTTTCAGCGAGGTTTGGGTTTCCCCTCCCCTGCTTGGGTCCCTTACCCTCCCTATTATCAAGTAATTTCTTACTTTTTACACCTATTTTCACTATATATCTGGTTTTTTCGTCATAGGATTACCATGGTATCCATTATGGCGTCTCCTGTTGGTACTTTTTTCACCTTCGTCTTGTCTTGTCACGAGGCGTAGTTTTTTTGTAATTTTTCGTAATTACTTCCTTAACTTCGTTTTTTCCCTTCCCTGTACCTTCCCTCTTCCAAGGAAATATGTTTCTTCCCTTTTTTTGGGTTTGTTAACCTTCGGTTTCCTTTTTTGTTGTTTTACTTTTTGTGTTTTGACATTGTTTGTATTATAATTATTCATTGTGATTATTCATAATTTAACTTAGTAAATTTGTAATTGTTTTCAAATTTTAATATTTTTGAATTGATTCATGCTGAGTTTATTCCTGCATTGCATTACTATAACATGATTTTTTGCTTGTGCTTTAATCTTGTTTTTGTTTTGTGCTGCAGTTTGTTTGTGAGTTTTTATGACAAGGGTCTTCTGTCATAATTGTAAATCTCAGAAGTTGGCCAAAGATCCGCACCTCTTGTGCCCCGACTGTCTACGTGCCGACGAGTGTGATTGGGCCAGAAGGTGTCACCTGTGCAAGGGCCTCTCTGACATCGCTTTCAAGGCTTTTCTCGTCGCTCGGAGGAAGAGGTTTACTCAACGTCGCTCCAGGATGTCGTCTTCGGACTCGCACCCGGACGCCTCTGCTCCTCCTTCGAACCCTCCTTTGCCTGAGGGTGACCCTCCGCAGTCCTCTCAGCCTCCCCCGCCGAAGGAACCTTCCAGTTCTCTTCAGACATCAGCGCAGGTGCAGAGGACCTCCCTCTCGTCTCCACAGTTTGACGCTGCCTTCAACCCTGGAGCTCCGCCTATCCTTCGAGACCCCCGCTTCGCTAGTTTTCTCCTTGGAATTATGGAGGACCCCAGCAAGTTGGACCAGTTGGATCAGCGTCCCCCGCCTGAGCGTCCCACCTCTCCTAGGAAGGATCGTCGTTCGCCGGCGCCCAGGGATCGTCGCTCCTCTCCTTCTGCCTCTCAGAGCAAGCGTGCTCGGTCCCCGGCTAGGGACGATCATCGCTCTCCAGCGCCCAAGGACAGACGCTCCCCTGCACCTAAAGACAGACGCTCTCCTGCTCCGAAGGGCAATAGTTCGCCAGCGCCCAGAGACCGACGTTCGCCGGCACCTAGAGATCGGCGCTCGTCTTCTCCTAAGGATCGTCGCTCGCCTGCGCCCAGGGACCGGCGACAAGAGACCGGCGCTCCCCGGCGCACAGGGACCGGCGCTCATCGCCTAAGGACTATCAGGATCGGCGCTCCTCGCCCTCTTCGTCCAAGCATCGACGCTCTCGCTCTCCCTCCCCTAGGAACCGCCACTCTCCTGCAAAGCGCAGGGATCACCGTTCCTGGACTGAGGACAATCGCTCTAGGATTCAGGTGTATGAAGGACGTCGGGACTATGATAAGTGCAGCTCTCCCTCTCGTGTTCGCGAGTCTCGGCGCTCTTCTCCTAAACATACAGAACCGTCTGCCACATCTCAACGTCGGGCTTCGGAGGATAGTAGGCTCTCTGAGGACAGACGTCACCGGGCGGCTGACTCTCCCTCCAGGAGGCGCTCTAGGTCTCCTCTTCGTCACCAGTCTCCTTCCACTGTGACATCCGGTTCCCGACGCTCTAGGTCCCCTTCGTTTAGGGAGGAACATGAGTTTGTTCCAGATTACCAGGAGGAAGTAGAGGACCCGGATCAGAACCACCTGACTTTGCCATTCGTCTACTCTTGGATAGCAGATAGGTTGACCTCATGCCCTTCGCCTTCGACGGAAGCTAACCGCCCTGCTGCTATTTGGGATGACCCTGAGGTGATGATCCCCCCTCACCCTATGGTACTGGATGCCTTAGCCTCCCTGGATGAGGACTTCCAAAAGTTGTCTCTCAACCCCTCGCTCCGCGCCGCTAAGAATACTTCTGCGGGCTTTAAGATTCACTCGTTTTCCATCTACGATAATGGTCCTGCCCAAGATGTCTCTGCTAGACGCCTGTCGGTTGCGTCGCAGGCTCAGTACAAGGTGACAGACTCGAAGCTCTTAGCGATTCACACTGAGTTAAGCCTCTCTCGGGTCTGGCCTCAGCCACGGAGGTGCTGGCCCAGGATTTGGCAGAGGACAATCCGTCAAGATTAGACCATCTTCAGACCATGTACCGTTGGCAAGCCAATTCGTTGGGGACAATCATGGACGATGTGCGGTCAGCCCTGGCGTCCATCACCATCATTCGTAGGAACGGGCTGTTGGCTCCTTGCTCATGGGAGGAAGAATTCAGGAAGACCCTAATCCGTGCTCCTCTGTCTTCTGGTTCGCTGTTTGCCGGCAAGATCCCTGAAGTCTTTAGGGAACACTCTACGTTGGCGCAGACCGACTTTACGTTTTGTACCTTTAAGGTGCTCTCCACCAAGCTCATGCCCCAAGAACGGCGTTCCAAACAAATCTACCAGGGTCGTCGTCCCTCAGTCAGGGCATCCCTTCGGGGACGTGGACGAGGTGGCAAGACCAACACTGGTAACCAGCGCCCCCGCAAGGACCAGGACCCCCCTGCCTCAACCAAACCAGTGTACAAGCGCCATTGAGGGCCAGGACAGTCACGACTGGGCCCTCCCGCCCCCAGTCGTCCATATCCGCGATATTCCCGTAGGCGGGAGATTAGGGGTCTTCTGGCCCAATTGGACAATTCTAGAAGACCCCTTCGTCTTGAACATCCTTCGATGCAGTTTGTTTGTGAGTTTTTATGACAAGGGTCTTCTGTCATAATTGTAAATCTCAGAAGTTGGCCAAAGATCCGCACCTCTTGTGCCCCGACTGTCTACGTGCCGACGAGTGTGATTGGGCCAGAAGGTGTCACCTGTGCAAGGGCCTCTCTGACATCGCTTTCAAGGCTTTTCTCGTCGCTCGGAGGAAGAGGTTTACTCAACGTCGCTCCAGGATGTCGTCTTCGGACTCGCACCCGGACGCCTCTGCTCCTCCTTCGAACCCTCCTTTGCCTGAGGGTGACCCTCCGCAGTCCTCTCAGCCTCCCCCGCCGAAGGAACCTTCCAGTTCTCTTCAGACATCAGCGCAGGTGCAGAGGACCTCCCTCTCGTCTCCACAGTTTGACGCTGCCTTCAACCCTGGAGCTCCGCCTATCCTTCGAGACCCCCGCTTCGCTAGTTTTCTCCTTGGAATTATGGAGGACCCCAGCAAGTTGGACCAGTTGGATCAGCGTCCCCCGCCTGAGCGTCCCACCTCTCCTAGGAAGGATCGTCGTTCGCCGGCGCCCAGGGATCGTCGCTCCTCTCCTTCTGCCTCTCAGAGCAAGCGTGCTCGGTCCCCGGCTAGGGACGATCATCGCTCTCCAGCGCCCAAGGACAGACGCTCCCCTGCACCTAAAGACAGACGCTCTCCTGCTCCGAAGGGCAATAGTTCGCCAGCGCCCAGAGACCGACGTTCGCCGGCACCTAGAGATCGGCGCTCGTCTTCTCCTAAGGATCGTCGCTCGCCTGCGCCCAGGGACCGGCGACAAGAGACCGGCGCTCCCCGGCGCACAGGGACCGGCGCTCATCGCCTAAGGACTATCAGGATCGGCGCTCCTCGCCCTCTTCGTCCAAGCATCGACGCTCTCGCTCTCCCTCCCCTAGGAACCGCCACTCTCCTGCAAAGCGCAGGGATCACCGTTCCTGGACTGAGGACAATCGCTCTAGGATTCAGGTGTATGAAGGACGTCGGGACTATGATAAGTGCAGCTCTCCCTCTCGTGTTCGCGAGTCTCGGCGCTCTTCTCCTAAACATACAGAACCGTCTGCCACATCTCAACGTCGGGCTTCGGAGGATAGTAGGCTCTCTGAGGACAGACGTCACCGGGCGGCTGACTCTCCCTCCAGGAGGCGCTCTAGGTCTCCTCTTCGTCACCAGTCTCCTTCCACTGTGACATCCGGTTCCCGACGCTCTAGGTCCCCTTCGTTTAGGGAGGAACATGAGTTTGTTCCAGATTACCAGGAGGAAGTAGAGGACCCGGATCAGAACCACCTGACTTTGCCATTCGTCTACTCTTGGATAGCAGATAGGTTGACCTCATGCCCTTCGCCTTCGACGGAAGCTAACCGCCCTGCTGCTATTTGGGATGACCCTGAGGTGATGATCCCCCCTCACCCTATGGTACTGGATGCCTTAGCCTCCCTGGATGAGGACTTCCAAAAGTTGTCTCTCAACCCCTCGCTCCGCGCCGCTAAGAATACTTCTGCGGGCTTTAAGATTCACTCGTTTTCCATCTACGATAATGGTCCTGCCCAAGATGTCTCTGCTAGACGCCTGTCGGTTGCGTCGCAGGCTCAGTACAAGGTGACAGACTCGAAGCTCTTAGCGATTCACACTGAGTTAAGCCTCTCTCGGGTCTGGCCTCAGCCACGGAGGTGCTGGCCCAGGATTTGGCAGAGGACAATCCGTCAAGATTAGACCATCTTCAGACCATGTACCGTTGGCAAGCCAATTCGTTGGGGACAATCATGGACGATGTGCGGTCAGCCCTGGCGTCCATCACCATCATTCGTAGGAACGGGCTGTTGGCTCCTTGCTCATGGGAGGAAGAATTCAGGAAGACCCTAATCCGTGCTCCTCTGTCTTCTGGTTCGCTGTTTGCCGGCAAGATCCCTGAAGTCTTTAGGGAACACTCTACGTTGGCGCAGACCGACTTTACGTTTTGTACCTTTAAGGTGCTCTCCACCAAGCTCATGCCCCAAGAACGGCGTTCCAAACAAATCTACCAGGGTCGTCGTCCCTCAGTCAGGGCATCCCTTCGGGGACGTGGACGAGGTGGCAAGACCAACACTGGTAACCAGCGCCCCCGCAAGGACCAGGACCCCCCTGCCTCAACCAAACCAGTGTACAAGCGCCATTGAGGGCCAGGACAGTCACGACTGGGCCCTCCCGCCCCCAGTCGTCCATATCCGCGATATTCCCGTAGGCGGGAGATTAGGGGTCTTCTGGCCCAATTGGACAATTCTAGAAGACCCCTTCGTCTTGAACATCCTTCGATCAGGTTACAAACTGCCAATAGCCAGGTCGCCGCCTCTGACCAACCTGCCCTGGTCACGCGAGTACTCGAAAGCTCAACTAGTGCAGCTATCCACGAACATCCAGACGCTGCTAGACAAGAGAGCGTTAGAAAAGGTGCTAGATCCTAATCACTCCCCAGGGTTCTACTCTCCCATCTTCCTCGTCCCCAAGAAGAACTCGGACAAGATGCGGATGATTCACAACATGGCGGTGTTCAACGACCGTTACCTGGAGGACCCGCCCCATTTCCGCATGATTTCCCTGGATCTACTGCGTTCAAAGCTTTCCTCGAACGACTGGCTTGTCAGTTTAGATCTGCAGGACGCCTACCTTCACGTCCCCATTTACGAACCACACAGGAAGTTCCTGCATTTTTACTTCCAAGGGGAACATTACCAATGGAAGGTACTCCCGTTTGGTATTTCCACGGCCCCGTGGCTCTTCACTCGCATCACAGCGCCGATTGCTCGGTTTCTTCACCTTCGGGGGATCGAGTTCGACCCATACATCGACGACTGCCTGATGAGCCACGCGGTGCCGTGGCAGCTACACAAGCAAACCCAGTTTGTTCGCAAGCTTCTTCACCAACTGGGTTGGTTGTTAAACGAAGAGAAGTCCCACCTGGTCCCGTCCCAGCGTCTAACCTTCATCGGAGGACTGTTCCTCACGGACTTAGACCTGGTCAAGACAGATGGACCAAGATCTTGCGACTGGTTCAGGGTGGACTTCATCGAGCTCTGGCGCTCAGGGAGTGGCAGTCCCTGCTCGGCCTCCTCTCGTCTGCTCAAGCGTTGACCCAGAGGGGGCGCTTGATGCTGAGACCCCTTCAGGTGTTCCTGTCTTCTTTCATTCGCCAGGAAGACCTGAAGGCCAGATACAGTCTTCCACTTCATCTTCATCCCTTTCTGAGGTGGTGGTTGAGCCCATCGAATGTTTGCGAAGGAGTCTCTTTGACAGAGTTCCTTCACTCGCACGAGATGTTCGTCGACGCCTCTCTTCAGGGCTGGGGAGCCCATCTGGACCACCTCACTACGTCGGGGCTGTGGTCTGACGCTCACGCTTCTTGGCACAGCAACAGTCTCGAACTACAAGCCGTCATCCTGGCAGTGACAGCTTGGCTTCCGACGCTACGCGGCTCACGTCTTCTGATTGCTTCGGACAACTCAACTGTCGTGTGGTTGATCAAGAATCAGGGCACGACAGGATCTCGTCAATTGCTCGATCAGACCCTGGACTTGTTTCTTCTCCTCGACGAGAACGACATTCAAGTCAGAGCAAGGCACATTCCGGGTTGCAAGAATGTGTTGGCGGACGCCTTGTCAAGGCCAGACAAGCCCTCTCCCACGGAGTGGATGCTCCACCCGGAGGCGTTCGCCCTCATCTGCAGTCTGCATCATCGTCCGCTGGTAGACCTGTTTGCCACCAAGTTCAACTCTCAGCTCCCGGTGTACGTCTCCCCTCTGCCGGACCCAGCTGCGTGGGCAGTGGACGCTCTTTCACTCTCGTGGGAAAATCTAGATGCTTATGCTTTTCCTCCACCTGTGCTTCTGCCCAAGGTCCTTGCCAAACTCAAGGAGACCAGAGCGATCAGTCTGCTTTTGGTCGCGCCCTTTTGGCCGGCGAGGACTTGGTTTCCAGAACTGCGTCGTCTCGCCGGAAGAGAACCAGACCCACTTCCTCAGTGGCATCATCTTCTGCGGCACCCCCACAGTCGTCAAACTCATCCGGACCCAGATCGCTTCCATCTGTGCGTTTGGACCATTTGCAGAGGGCATTGAGATCGAAGGGCTACTCGGCTCAGGTGGCAAGCACCATTGCTCGGGCTCACAGGATCTCCACAAGGTCTCTTTACGACGACAAGTGGTTGTTTTTTGAGGGTTTCTGCAAGAAGCATAACAAGAGTCCTGTTTCAGCCTCTCCTCAATTCATCGCGGAGTTTCTTCGGTATCTTCGCACTGATTGACACCTTAAAGGAGGCACCATCTCTACGTACCTTTCAGCTCTCAACTCTGTCTTGGCCGTCAAGAACGATCGGAAGATCTCCAAGGTTCCGGAGCTGGTGGCCATGCTGAAAGCCTTTAAGGTTGAAGACCAGAAAGCTAAGTTTCGTCCTCCTGCTTGGGACTTGAACGTGGTTCTTCGACACCTGAGAGGTCCTCCGTACGAGACGTTATCTCAGGCTTCCTTCCAGGACCTCTCGTACAAGACCGTGTTCCTCGTGGCCCTGGCTACTGCTGCTAGGGTTAGCGAGATTCACGCCATTGACGTCACTAGAATTCGCTTCGAACAGTCCCGCCATGGCGCAGTTCACCTGGGTCTTCTGTGGGACTTCGTAGCCAAGAATCAACTTCCAGGTCAGCCGGACAGAGTGTTCATCATTCCCCCTCTGTCTTCGATCGTTGGGAGTGCAGACGCTGAGGAACTCTCTTTGTGCCCTGTGAGAGCCATCAAGGAGTTCATCGCCAGTTCTTCAGCTAGGAGAAGGTCTCGCAAGAGGCTCTTCATTCCCCTGTCTGCGGCAGCCAAGGGTGAGGTAAACAGGAATACCATTGCGTTGTGGCTTCATACGGCCATCCTGGCGGCCTACGACACAGCCGGTTTACCGCACCCTGCTGCCAACAACCCCAGTCTGATTAAAATCGACCTTGTTCCGAGGAATAAAATTTACAAAATTTTGCATCTGCCGGGATACGAACAGGTTCTGTAGATTCCTCGCCACAAGGTCTGAGAACACCCCGTATAGGCGTGTGTTCAGAACCAGTTTAGCGCAGCCAAAACCCAGTCAAATAGCTGACCAATCACATCATAGTATTTAAACGGTTGCGGTTTTGAAAGCATTCGGAACAGACAAAAGGATAGCTGTTTGGAGTTATCTGCCCCTAGTTTCTCGCACCGAAAGCATTTGTTGGGCATCTTTTGATTGGCTAGCTGAATTGCGCCCGAACACGCTAGTGTACGGGGTGCTTTCAGACGGTTTGGCGTGGAAACCCACGAACGAGTTCGTATCCCGGTAGATGCACTATTTTGCAATTTTTATTCCACGGAAAACCGTCGATTTTAATCAGACTGCCAACAACCCTCATGAGATTCGGGCCTTGGCGTCTACGATGGCCCTTCACAGGAACTGTTCGGTACCATCGATCATGGAGGGCTGCTTCAGGAGATCCACTTCTGTCTTCGCAAGCCACTACTTGCGCGATCTAGCAGTGGAGGATGTCCAGGGCTTGCAGTCCTTTGGACCCTTGGTAGTTGCCCAGCAACTCACCCGTCCCTCTTCTCACTAGGTAATTATCCCTACCTCGGAGGCTTTTGGTTAGGGCTAACCCACTCCATGTTGTGGTGTTCCCCTGCTGACTGGTGTGGTACATTGTCCCATGCTTTCTTCTTCCAGAAAGTAAGGCAAGGCCACCTCTCCTGGTGCTTTCGACAGTGGTCCTCGTCTGAGTCCGACCCACCTTCCTACTGTCGGATCAACATGCACTAACTAGAGGTAGGGTAAGTATTAAGAATTTATTAAAATCTAAATATTTTAGATATTTAAAAATACTTACCCTACCTCTAGGGTATATTTCTCCCCCATCGTTGGATCTCTTCCTCCCCTCTTGGCGGCCTCTACTCGGACTTGGATTCAGGAATTGTGACTAGCTCACGTGGTCACGTGACGGGATTGGGGGGCAGTACTTCCGTCTACCAGCCACGTATTAGCAGCTAGTTACCCTCACATCTCACTTCTTCTATGGAGGATAACATCGCTAACACGTTTTCCAATCTTGTATCGAATGAGCATAGGTAATGCACTAACTAGAGGTAGGGTAAGTATTTTTGAATATCTAAAATATTTAGATTTTAATAAAATTCCTTTGATATATATTATATGAAAGTGATATATCTATCTCATATACTGTTCCATCTAATGTCTCCAAAAATGGTCACAGCTATCTGGTGGATTTCCAACACTCAGTGTGTATTTTACTTTGAACTTGTTTGAGGATCTCCACAACCCACATTCAGCACATTCCAAACTCTTGCTAAGTCGATATTATATTTACTGTTGCATCAAATGTCTTCAAATATGCTGACACATTATAAAAGTGGATTTTGCCTGCGATTGGGATGACCTTGACCTTCTTTTCAATGTCACCAGATACTTTGACCTTTTTGACAAACTCCCGTCTGTGCAGAATGACGTTATCTGTTTCCCCTATGCCTTCAAACTTGAAAGCCATCGAGTATGTTAGTATTTCAAATAATTTTTTGTTTGAAAACCTACTTATGACATCAATTGCCAGAGAACTCTTTTATCTACAACATGACATATGATTTATAAGTTTTATATCAAGAGAATCTCGTCAATAGAATCTTACTCCATATAAACAGAATTCCCTTTATTGCATAAAATGTACTACACAGCAACAAGACGTGTTGCTGATGCATCTTTTGTTTGTTTGTTTGTTTGTTTGTTTACAGTGTGTGAGTTAGACCACAATGCTTTGCGCTTAAAATGATAGATTTGATTTATATTTAGACTGGAAAACACCTTTACTAATCATTTGAAAAAAAATTCTGCGAAATATTAAGTGTATATATTTCAATACGAGAGTTTTTTAGTAATTAGGTTTATCAACATACTTGACGGCTCTTTAACTGTTGATATGTCTGTGTATGATATTAATCAAGTCGTGTAAATGTTAATTGTGAATTATCTTGTGAAAGTGTGAAAGTATTCAAGAAGGCCAAAGGTCATCTGCTGTTTTGTCTGTGTGCAATTGTTAAATCTCTCTGCCAAGGGTTATCTGTGGATTATTGTCTGTGTGTCAACAGTAATCAAACAGACCCAAGTTAGCTGAAAAATTGTGTGTGTCACTGTAATCTTGCAGGACAAACTGTGATCTTTGCATATATCATAAACCTAGTATGCCATCAGTTAACTATAGATATTTAGTCAGCTTGTGACGGTAAACCCACAGATCAAGGGTTACCTATAGGTATGTCTGTATGTGGTAGTAATCAAACAAACAAACTGTTGTAAGATAATATTGCACACCCGAGTAAATATAAATATGTCTTTGTGAGACATCTAAACCTGTTGACAAATGGTTAACTGTGGATATGTCTGTATGTGACAGCAAACCTACTGACCAAGGGTTAACTGAAGAAAATTAAGTCTCTATTTGATAGTAAACCTGCACACCAAGGGTTATATTAACTGAAGATAAGTCTCTATTTGACAGCAAACCTGCTGACCAAGGGTTAACTGAAGATAAGTCTCTATTTGATAGTAAACCTGCAGACCAAGGATTAACTGTGGACGTGTCTGTGACAGTAAACCTGCAGACCAAAGTTAACTGTGGATATGTCTGTATGTGACAGCAAACCTACTGACCAGGGATGCAGAAATCGGTCTATTTGCCGGACATGTCTGATTGTAAATCCAGTTTGACTGAATGGAAAATTGACCTATTGGACATCAGTTGACCGATTGCAGAAAATAAAAGGAAAACTAAACTTACAAGCATTAAATAAAGGCAAACGGCCCTGCTTGTGTCGGTCATAATTGTTTATGAAATTGAAATATGTTGATCCAGTCAAGAAGTCACATTTATTCTTCACAGCACGAGGCACGACGTCAATCGTCATTATCTTCAGTAAATTATAATTGTCGGCAGAAAAAACACTTACCGTTTTATATTTAATTGAAATTTCCAGTGTCATTTAGTGACTGAAAGATGTGACCCATTTCACAACATTATTGACGAAAAAGATTTCATTAAAATCGCATTGTAAACAAATTTTGTCAAAGATAAACATTGCATGAACGTGTGGCTTCACCGTACCGGTGATTCATGAATTTGTTACAGATTAAGATTTTGCTACTTTGAATCTCGATAAATTTAATAATATCTCGGTCATAAAACATAGGTAACATGTTGTAACAAAATATGATAGATCAATATCAATGTATGGTAAAGCTATTATACAAATTCAAAATAAATAAACCTATCAAAAACGAATAATTAGCAATATTATTTCACGAGACGTTATGTAGTCAAACACTGTTTGTATGACGCTACGAACACATGATCGCATTTACATGATGACACACGTTATAAAGAGGTATGCTAATTTAAAAACTCCAATTTCTCTTGCGTTTACATTAGTTCTTTTTATTTTATAATTATTCATTTACAATTGCGAAATATGTCTCCAAATAAAGTCTAAAAGTAATCTCATTAGAATAAGTTAAAATTCGTAACTACATCTTGAATAGGAAATAGTCGTATGGAAAATAGTTGGACCACGTGCTCTGCCGAGTTGTGAGTTTACGTAAATTATATCGCTATTGAAAATGAGTTCCTTTGAATTTAAAATGATTATTTAGAAGGTACATATCATTTGGTCCATGATTTGAACTTTTGATGAACTATGTGCAATTAAATAATTAGAATTTTCTCGTCTATCTTGACGCAAATTCGCTTGTAAACTCGCTTGTGTAAACTCGCTCAAACTAGCACTGTCGGTAAATCGTAGTTGGTAAACATTGATTTTAAAGTATGAACCATTTTATGCATGTTAATGATAAATTAATAGTTATCGTTAATTGCTTGCGTGTTATGTTTAATAGTATGCAATGAATGAAGAACCAACAAATAGTAATACTTTCTGATACTTTATTCATAAAAAAATGTTTACTTCCGGGTTCGAATTTTTGAAAGATGAAATGTCCGACTGGCAAAAATTTTAATCTGCATCCCTGCTACTGACCAAGGGTTAACTGAAGATAAGTCTCTATTTGACAGCAAACCTACTGACCAAGGGTTAACTGAAGATAAGTAAGATAGTAAACCTGCAGACCAAGGATTAACTGTGGATGTGTTTTCATGTTACAGTAAACCTGCAGACCAAGGGTTAACTGTGGATGTGTCTGTGACAGCAAACCTGCAGACCAAAGGTTAACTGTGGATGTGTCTGTCTCCGACAGTAAACCTGTAGACCAAGGGTTGAATGTTGATGTCTGTATGTGACAATATTCAAACCTGCAGACCAAGGGGTTAACTGTGGATATGTTTTCATGTTACAGTAAACCTGCAGACCAAGGGTTAACTGTGGATGTGTCTGTGACAGCAAACCTGCAGACCAAAGGTTAACTGTGGATGTTTCTGTCTCCGACAGTAAACCTGTAGACCAAGGGTTGAATGTTGATGTCTGTATGTGCCAATATTCAAACCTGCAGACCAAGGGTTAACTGTGGATATGTTTTCATGTTACAGTAAACCTGCAGACCAAGGGTTAACTGTGGATGTGTCTGTGACAGCAAACCTGCAGACCAAAGGTTAACTGTGGATGTTTCTGTCTCCGACAGTAAACCTGTAGACCAAGGGTTGAATGTTGATGTCTGTATGTGACAATATTCAAACCTGCAGACCAAGGGTTAACTGTGGATATGTTTTCATGTTACAGTAAACCTGCAGACCAAGGGTTAACTGTGGATGTGTCTGTGACAGCAAACCTGCAGACCAAAGGTTAACTGTGGATGTTTCTGTCTCCGACAGTAAACCTGTAGACCAAAGGTTAACTGTGGATGTGTCTGTCTCCGACAGTAAACCTGCAGACCAAGGGTTAACTGTGGATGTCTGTATGTTACAGTAACCTGCCAAAGGTTGACTGTTGATGTCTGTATGTTCCATCAAACCTGCAGACCAAGGGTTAACTGTGGATGTCTGTATGTTACAGTAAACCTGTCGACCACTCTGGATGTGTTTGTCTTTTATAATAAACCAGCAGAGCATGGGTTAACTATGGATATGCCTGTGTTCAGCAGACATCATATAATTACAGCAGTGTCTATTGATCTGTCTGTCGTGTCTGCATGAAGGGAAAACGGTAATGCATATCCTTGTTGTGACAGTATACAGTACAGTATAATTGACCTGCCAATTCGTTATATTCAATGGAATAATGGGCAGATGTTAGTTGTGCTGTTTATGTCGGTCAGTGTTGTCTGAGATATGTACTGGAGTTCAGCATCATGATTCAAGTCATAGGCGGACTCAGACATTTTGAAGGGTGGCGGGTCACCTCTGCATATACAAAATTTGAAAGGGGCGGGGGAGGGGGAGGGGGGCGGGGGAGGGGTCGAAATCCCCTGAAGTCCTCTGGATCTGCCACTGCAAGTAAAATAGGATTCAAGTACAATTTGTCATAACTGAGAAGTGCATTTATGAATTTATGATGACATTGAACTGTTTAGGTAGCATTGAAGTCATTGACGTGTCCAGGAATTTTATAAAAGGAGAGATCCAGAGTTCACATGTTATAAAATCCAGGGGGTTCGTCAATTTTACATGCAAAATATTTCAAAAGGGGGATTCTAACCCCCATCTGGAAGCACCACTGGAGTTGTCTTTGTAATATTGTTGTGAAATCTTTCTTGATGTCTTTATTCATTGATTGTTAATATTGTATAGATCCTTAATATTCATATTAAATGACTATACATTCTTAAATTTTATGAGAGAAAAAATGCAAAGTATCAAAACATTTAAATTGACTATGTCTTGAACAGTTTATTTGATACAAATGGCTATTAAAATACAGATATACTGTTAATATTACGTTGAGAATATTTAAATATTCATGTTACATTTTGACTAGATGTTGGCTAGCATATACATTTAAATGTAAGGGATCGACTTGCACTGGGATATTGTTAACTGAATCTGCATTAACAAAAGAAAAAAGCATATCCTTTAAAAGTGTCTCATATTTCATCAAAATTGATAAATCAATTCACAATAAAGAAATCTCTTGTAGTAGGCTGATCCATAGGTTTCCTAAACAAGAAAAGGTTTAATGTTATTGCTGAATCTTGAATGGAAAACTCTTAAATTTGCCCTGAAGCTGGTTTCAAATAACCATTTTTTTGTAACTTGAAAGATTTCATGAAACTTATACTTCATTGCATGAATCATTTCTAATTTGTTCCAACCAAGGATGTATTGAATGTGAGCAAACACACTTTAATTCATAGTACCGTTAACAACCTGATGAGCTTCCTGGTTGCTGAGGTTATTTGTGAATTCGGTTAATCATGTTGAGGGGGTGCGGTTAAAGGCACTGTAGCACGTTTTTGGCAAATTTTATTTTTTCAAATTTCCCATTTATAATGATAGTTTATGTCATTTATATTAACTTCAGAAGGTAAAACATCATATTACACAAACCAATTATCCGTAGTGGTAATAACAGTATTGCGTATAAAGCAAAAATTGCATGGCGGCCATTTTAATGTGAACACAATTTATACTTTTTGTATGACAAAAATGATTCGCATCGCTTTACTGAACAATGTATACTCATTTTTTAAATTGATTTTCCGAAGAGGGAAGGGTGTTTTACCATTAGTGACATTATTTTTCAAAAACATTTCATCAACTTATTTCAGCGAAAAAACGTCCTACAGCGCCTTTAAAGGCACTGTAGCACATTTTTGGCATATTATGTTTTCTCAAATTTGTCATTTATTATTAAAGTTTATACATTGTATTGCTCCGTTAATGGGTAAAACAACTCATTACATGATCCGATAAGGCGAATCCATAGAAACCGGTTATCCTTATTTGAAGAAAATGGTGCGACAGATAAAGCAACAGTGGTGTGGAACTGTTCAGTGTGAGAGATAGATTTGTAGGTCTCATGAGAATTTGAGATTTCAGACAACAAGATGTTTGAACATTCCATCATTGTACCATATTCAAAAGTCTACTCTGAGTGTTGAGGTATCGCTACATCAGTCAGACCACTTGAACTACCTTCGAGTGGCCATTTTAATGTGAACACATTACATTCATTTTAGTAAAACACCCTTCACTTTCCAGAAAATCAAGTTAAAAATGAGTGTACATGGTTCTGTAAAGCCATGGGAATCGTTTTCGTCACTCGAAATAATAAAATGTGTTCACAATAAAATGGCCGCCATGCATTTTTTTATGCGCAACACGTTTATTATTACTATGGATAATTGGTTTTTGTAATAAGATGTTTTACCCTCTAAAGTTAATAAAAATAAAACAAACTATCATTATAAATAGGAAAATTGAAAAAATAAACTTTGCAAAAAACGTGCTACAGCCCCTTTAAAATTGATTTGAGTGTTGACTCATAGTATCAAAATTCACGTCAGATATCAGTACAGGAAACTTAATTTTCCTTTGAAAAAAATATAAATAATGTAAATATTATAATGTTATTAATTAAGTATTTCCGTATTGGCCGAGTTACAGGTCCGAGGCCCGTCGTATTGGCCCGAGACGAAGTTGAGGGACAATACAACAGACCGAGGCCAATACGGAAATGCTTAATTAATGACAATTTTATTAATTAACTTCTTTTCATTCTTTTTGCACAACACTAGACATCTCATTTACATTGAAATAATAATTATAAAAAAGAATTGTGAACAAATAGCACAGGTCAAAGTTGTGAAGCAATAGCTTCGGGCTTCCACCAAATGTGCAACGGCGCATGCTCAGACTCATATTGGCCCAGTTTGTCTCGTATTGGCCCAGTTTTTCACGGATTGGCCCAGTTTCCCCGTATTGGCACAGTTGTTGAATCATATGGTCTGGGCCGTAAATGCGGTATACATGCCATAACATTGATAGTTAATTAATAAAAACACATATTAATTTTTTTAAATTTATTATTCGATTCATTACGTGTATGTGTGACTCATTTGGAGAGCTGGTCATAATGTATGTGACGTCACTCAAATTGTTCGCAAAATGGGAGAGTACGCTCTTGACTCGACATTCACGTCTGCAAATCAAATGCAGCCAGGAGATATGTTTGCACCGTACGTCATTCCCTTGTTATAAGATTTACTTTGTTGTCATTAACAAACACCATATAAGTTCACATGAAGTTTTTTGCATGTTTTGAGGCATGCGTAGGCGGTCTACTGCTTGATGTCGTGGTAGGGGGGGGCTAATTGGGATGGTCTCATAATGTTGATGAGAATACTTGTAAATCTGCATATTGTTAAACCAAATGCGTCACTGATGCCATCTGATCTTCGTGTAGTTGTCTGTTTGGAAGAGCTTCAAACTCATAAACATCATGTTTCTTTTTCTTCCGCCTCTTACAACAACAGTATATATTTCCACACATAGCATGACACTGGCACCAGATGAGGTTCAGGAGACAGAGTCTGAGAGTCATATTGGCGCCATCGTCTCTCTCCACTAAATCCTCCGATGTTGGACATTCTTTGAATTCTGGTCTGTGGAGGATATGTTCACGGCGCCGGTATCCTGGAAGTCTTTTATGATGAAGTTGTATGGTGAATAGTATTACACTCAATACCATGTAGGAGATGGAGGCCAACAGTATAAGAGGAAGTGAAATATGATGATAGCGGAATTTTACATCTTTTAAAATGTAAATCACAGAATTTGAACAGTTTTGTAATATTTTGAAATCCTCCATTGAAAAGGTGTCTTGGTCAAGGACATTACATGTCTCCTCCAGTATTGAATTTATTTTATCACAGGTTTTGAAATTTCCATAACTTGGACTAGAAATGTTGAGAGAACTATTATATCCAACACATAGGGCTGATGTTTGGTTAACATCTTGTAATATTTGACTAAAATCCTGGTTTGATTCCAATATTTCCAAATAAGTCGATGATGCAACATCAAAAGTTGCAAGAAGAAATAGTATCACTGACGTTGCTTTACGTCCAACACAGCCAAATCCAAATACGGTCACAAGCAGTATCAGAAAGGCAAAGTAGGCCGGAATTCCTTGACCTTTGCAAGGGTCTACTGAAAGGTCAAGGGTCAAGACAAGGTCACGTGAACTCTGTCTACACAGGAGCATGAAGATGACCGTACAGGTGATTTGAGAGACACTAATGGACACGAGAAGGAGAAATACAAGTCTCGTAAAATACGCCAGAAGTCGACCATTGTTGGAACACTTCTTGTTCCTCATCTTGGCATTTTATAAGAAATTATTCCATACTTGGATAAAGATTCGTACATCCGTATAAGTGCCTTCGTTCTTCAGCTCCTTCGTCTCAACTTGTAGAATGCCTTTGAAAGGAAAGATTTTTCATTTAGAAATCTTCTTGTGATAATCTTCTCTATCATTTCTTTTGAAATCTTGGTTATTTTTTAAAGTATCATTATCTGTATAGACAATAATATGTTTGCAATGATAAGAATCTTTGACTATTGTTTCTTTAAAACTTACTAATCAAGTACTGGTTATCAGTTTTCACAATAGCAAATTGAAAATTGGCATATGTCAATTTACCTTTGCTGTCAGATACGTTTCCATGACAACAGTGCCCTTAGGTGCAAATCATCAGACAGTAGATTAAATAGTTGGAATGAGAATTGGTAACAAGATATATGTAAATTTAAAAACAGTGGTCCTTTGGAATTTGTTTTGAATGAAAAAGTTTGTGCTTTTCGTCAAATATATTTTCTTCTATCTTTAAGTCATTGATATACTGTTGTTAGTTTACAACATGTAAAATTTTTTTTACCTGTTTTCCTTCTCAAAACTTGGTCAAGAACTAAAAGCCAGGTACTGTTTCCTCTTCTCATGCTAAAAGGTCGAGAGTTTCTAGCATGAAATCAATATCACATCCTGATTGTTACCGTCACACGATTGGTTATCAACACCCTTGTAAATTTCAACATGATGCAATCATTGATCGATGAGTGGCAGTTTTATCAGGAATTGATCCTTTTCAGTGCACCTTTTATGAGTGGTCTAAAATATTTATTCTGAAACCAGAGTTTCAGTCCATGTAAATATGCTGTCCATTGATAAAGGTCTAGAAACCAAGTCTAAAGCCATACAGTTTCACAACTACTTGACTTCTTAAATCAAATAATTTTTTTCTGGTGTCTTCTGAGGAAGGCAAAATCCCAGTTGCTCCAGGTGATTAGTGATTGACTTTTTTGTAGACAGTTAAGCTCTTCAATAGATAAAGCAATTTGGATGTTGGCTTTTATATCAGATTTAAAATGGAATCCTTTCACATCTGGAGTAGTTGAATTTGCATCTTTTGCTCACAATTGGATGTTTGTCCATGAAGTTGTGCAACAATGTAGTAGTAAATTCAATCCTCTGATGTGTGTGAAAATGTTCCAATATCGCAGACAAAAGGTTAAAACCCGTCCTTAAAAAGTACACTTCAATGAAAAAGGTCAGCCCGCATTGAGTAAACCTGAAGCCGAATGTTAGACCTTGAAACTGTTGTTTCTTTCATTCACATCCGTATTGAAGTCGCGCAGAAATGTCGAGACAGAATTCCAGTTGGATCCTGATGAACTTGTTGGTGTGGTGTCTAAAGTGTTGGTCACCTTCAGAGCACTCCATTCAGGTCAGAGTCCAACAGCTTCTGGAGGAAAAGTAAAGTTGTGAGATAATTGAGATATGTCATCTTATTTACAATTATGTCAAAGGCAGTACAAGATACAATATTTATTCATATTAATTTTGTCAAAAGGCACTACACAATGAAAGATTTTCTCATATCAATGTTGTCAGAAGGCGGTCCTGTGATATTTAATCATATTAATATTGTCAAAAGGCAGTTGAGACAATGAAAGATTTTCTCATATCAATTTCGTCTGATTGCAGTACATTTATGTAACATTTATTTATATTAATTTTGTCAACGGGCAGTACACATGTGTAACATTTACTGATAACAATGTTGTCAGAGGGCAGTACAAAATTTAACATTTAGTCATATTAATGTTGTCAGAGGACATAACACTCCAATGAAGTTACTCTGAGAGTATCTTATACGTCTGTTATTGATCAGACAAGTAAGCTAATAATGTTTTCACTTTAATCAAATCCATGATTCCTGATTGTCTGAGGGTAAATTGAAAGCAATTCGGGAAGACTGCAAGTTTCAACCACTCAAAGAAATAAACATCTGTGTATATAAATGTATTGCATTAATAATTGTAAGTTAAAGATGTATACTAAAATCGGTCCATGTAAAAAAAGTTGAATGAAACTCGAGCAAATGCTTTTGTTTGCAAGATACCGAACCATATTCAGTTTCATAAAACGGTATTGCACAGGTTATAGTTTAGTATTCTCTGTCTATGAATCAATAAGGAACTTGATTTAATTCTTTGTAAATATTTGGACCGGTGAGAATAACTTTGCTTTCAAGTGCTGATATATCAGGCAAGTAATGACCCGTAAACGAGGAATATTGATTTTTTTGCTGGGAAATGCCTGTGAAATGACACTGTGGTTAAATATAGACCTTACAGGTTTTGTTGTTAAATTAGATATTTGATTAATGTCTAGAGTTTTAATTATTTAATTTCTGTGAAGAAGAAAACAACAACACTTTAATTATCTGGACTAAATCTATAAACATTTCAACATGTTTAGTGACATTTCTGGAGGATTGAATGTCATGATTTTAAATCTGGTGCTTTGGCATAATTGCCTTTGAAAACTCAACAGAGCACACGGTATTCCCTCAATGTGAGATCATGTTGACATGTTAAGCGTGTAAACTTGTGGTAATTGGTTGTGGTACTTCAACATGAGCTACGTACTATATCATTGGATTCCATTGCCTCTGCCAAGTATAATACCAGAAATCCAAGCTATGTTGTTCTTTGTTGAATAACAGTGAATTGGTTAAATTATTTATCCACATTAAGTCTTTGAGGGTGTGGGTTTGAATCCTGCACAAGACAAAAAAATACCAAGAATTTGTACTATTGTTGATGGTGTGATTCCAAATATAATATCTCAGACATAAAATAATTGTAGAAAAAATCCATGAACAATCTCCATAAAATCCACTTTTCGTTCATCAGCTTGTCTCTGCAGCTGGTTACATATACTCTGTTGCCTATTCCATTTATAACTTCTGTGTGGCAGTATTGCATTAAGTAGCCCATGTATCATCTTTGACAGTCAGGACTGTTTATATTGCACAAGAAGATAGACCCAAGGGAGGAAGGAAGAGAGAAATCCTTTCCGAACATGGCCATTCATCACCACTGGGTATGAATATTGTATGTAGTCTTCTGTGGGTGATGTCTTTACCGGTGTACCATATGTGAATATGCTATTATTATATCGTGATGGTAATTCTCCTGAAAATCAGTTTCACAGCTTTCATTCCTTTATCAACCATTTTCAAGATTTTTAAAAATTCCTTTATAAACCATTTACAAGAAAAGTTAAACCTTTATAAACCATTTACAAGAACAGTTATTCAGCTTTACAAGAACAAGTTGTCATTCCTTTATAAACCATTTGCAAGAATAGTTATCTGTTATAAACCATTTACAAGAACAGTTGCCATCCCTTTATAAACCATTGACAAGAAAAGTTGCCATCCATTTATGAACCATTGGCAAGAATAATTTCATCCCATTTTTTTTAGTATTGTTTCGAAGGTTTAGGAAACATCATCTAAGTGAAAACAAGCCTATTATATATTAAGTCATATTGTATCCTTGCCATTATCTGAACACTATGACTATCCACTAAAATGTTATTTAAACTTCTCCCTCCAGACACTTTGTAAGTGTAGCGAGACTCCAGTTAACTCTACTTCCATTCTCCTCTGCTGACACAGACTGTAATGAAGTATTGATCTCTTCACTTTCTTGCACCAAACTGAAAATTAGTTCCCTCAAAATTGCGAATGAGTACTGAATCATATTTGTTTATTATCATATGTTTATTCTCCATTGAATACCAATACCAGTAATATATTGGATAGCTTCTGAACACCCAACACCAGTAGAATTCTGTATGAAATATTTGTGAACATCTTTTTGGTCAGTATGTAATAGCTAACAACCTGTTGCTGAAATCCTACAAATTGTTTGGATCATGATACCCTGAGTATGAATACTAAACATCATGGCCTCTTTAGAGACACCTTGTAGGTGTCCTATGAATCCTGTGGTCATTATAATAAGAATAAAAAAAACTATCACAGTATCCTTGCCAAACTCCAATGTCATCATAACCTAGATGAACACTCATCCAAAACATACATAACTCAGATATGAGGCCTCCATGACTGGAAATCAATGGAAGTTTCAAAGAGAATGATAAAACACTCACATGATCGAACTCCCGGTCTCATCAGACCTAAACCATTATGTCCAGTGCGGTACTTGTTCCTCTCAACAAATGACCCGTCCTTACAACTCTCGACCACAATCAGCGAGCGGTCACCCGATTTTCTGAATGAACGACATCCTAACAGCCAATTTCATTCAAGCTACGGCCCGATATGAGTTCCTCGCGAACCTTTTTTGCCCAATGCAAAATCAATACAGAGGCTCTTCTGTGTATGCTGGACTGGCACTGGTTGAGATATTTACTCATGAACTGGTGTGGACATGCTGCCACTCAGTAGAGTTGTACCGCTCCGTTGAGTCATGCATGTATTACATAAGTCACGTGGATGCTACATGTTTGTGAATCAACAAGTCAAATGATTGGGTTTCACAGATAGAGTTCCAGCAGAGATATTGAATAGATTTGCAGATATCGAATAGCTTGTATTCAGCATTTGTTTAAAGCATATTCATTAGATATGTAGAAAATATATGATGAAAGGAGATTGCTTCTTTCTGTACGTAGTGCTGAAAGTGTAATATTATATGTATACATGCACTTGAACACGAGTTTTCACACGTGACTTGTTGTAATCCTGTAATTGTCGATACTCAAGATATTGAGTGTCTGAAAAACTATATGACAATACAATTAAATTTTAACTGAGAATTGCAAAAGACACAGAACTAAAATGTATTTTTTTCACAAATTTCTCTTTGAATTAGCAAAATCGAACAATTGCTTTCCTTTGTTTCTTGATATTCATGTGTGAAGTAAACTTTTATTTGGTTTAAATTATAATAATGATAATAGTCATCTAACTCCTGCACTACTGTGCTCCATATTATGAAGATACATATAATATAGAGAGAATCTTATGCTTCATACTACCCACACGTGAAGGTGAGGGTGAAACTGTACTATATTCAAAATGCCTAGTTTGATACTGTAGAATCAGTAGAATGAGATATTTTGAAAGGTTTTGGAAAGTTAACAAGACATTTTCAGAGAATTGCAAGGTGTAGGGTGCTGGGAAGTGTTGAATTTTAGTTTGCTTATAATGGAGTACGAGCTCTTTCCTTAGGTCCAAATAATGGGCATGGAATCCATTCGTAATTGTAACAAAATGGTTGCTTTCATTGGTAATCTGTAAGGTTATTTATGCCAAGGAAAGGTTTTGGCATTGAAACTTAACAACCACTTGTAGGTTTTCAGAGTATTGCAAGAAGAGTCCTTCTCTCAAAAGGTGGAGAGGAATAGAATTTGCTTCTAACAAATTTAAGTGGGTGGTTTCATTGTTGTTTTGTAAGAAGATTGTTGCTTGTAAGAAAGTGGTTGGTTTCATTGTTGTTTGGTAAGAGGATTGTTGCTTGTAACAAATTGGGTGGTTTCATTGTTGTTTGGTAAGAAGATTGTTGCTTGTGACAAAGTGGGTGGTTTTCATTGTTGTTTGGTAAGAAGGTTGTTCTTGTAACAAAGAGGGTGGTTTCATTGGTGTTTGGTAAGAAGATTGTTGCTTGTAACAAAGTGGGTGGTTTAGTTGGTGTTTGTAAGAAGATTGTTGCTTGTAACAAAGTGGGTGGTTTCATTGGTGTTTGGTAAGAGGATTGTTGCTTGTAACAAAGTGGGTGGTTTCATTGGTGTTTGGTAAGAAGATAGTTGCTTGTAACAAAGTGAGTGGTTTCATTGGTGTTTGGTAAGAAGATTGTAGCTTGTAACAAAGTGGGTGCTTTCAGTGGTGTTTGGTAAGAAGATTGTTGCTTGTAAGAAAGTGGTTGGTTTCATTGGTGTTTGGTAAGAAGATTGTTGCTTGTAAGAAAGTGGTTGGTTTCATTGGTGTCTGGTAGGAAGATTGTTGCTTGTAAGAAAGTAGTTAGTTTCATTGGTGTTTGGTTAGAAGATTGTTGTTTGTAAGAAAGTGGTTGGTTTCATTGGTGTTTGGTAAGAAGATTGTTGCTTGTAACAAAGTGAGTGGTTTCATTGGTGTTTGGTAAGAAGATTCTTGCTTGTAACAAAGTGGTTGGTTTCATTGGTGTTTGGTAAGAAGATTGTTGCTTGTAACAAAGTGAGTGGTTTCATTGGTGTTTGGTAAGAAGATTCTTGCTTGTAACAAAGTGGTTGGTTTCATTGGTGTTTGGTAAGAAGATTGTTGCTTGTAAGAAAGTGGTTGGTTTCATTGGTGTTTGGTAAGAAGATTGTTGCTTGTAACAAAGTGGTTGGTTTCATTGGTGTTTGGTAAGAAGATTGTTTATGCCAAAGAAAAGTATCACTAGTAGTTCATTTCCTTTTGAGGAAGTAACTATTACTAATGAAGTCAAATCCCTCAATTCATTAGTGGATTTATTTGGTTGCTAACTGCCTTTGTTAAACATGACATGACGGTGCCTTTCATGTGGGTGTAAGTTAATTAGTTTAGTTGTCTTGAGTAATGTTCTATTGATTTTGTGAACAACTGCTGGTTCATTAGGGTGTCTAAAGTAATACATGCACTGATTGTTGTGTTTGTGCCTATTGGTATTTCAACAATTATCTTTTGAATTTTCAGGGACAAATGAAGATGTCTATTGGTGATGTCCGTTCATTAGAGCTTAAATTCATGATTATTCTTCCCTGATCACACACACTGGTTTTGACTATCATTGGGTAAATTCTTGCCAGTCCTGAATATTTCCTTTGTAAAGGTTCTATGAAGATGTTCAGGCACTCAGAATCCAAAAAAACTGTTACCAACTTTTTACCTGCAGGTATTCAAAAATATTTAACCAATTCTTTGGTCACAAGACGGGATTATAGTAAACTCACCACTCAATAGTGTTTGGAACTAATTTCTTCAGCAGCTTAGTATTACACAAAGAATATAATCTTGCCATGGAGACTGAGATCATCATGGCCTGAAATCAGACATGATTCCTGTAGGCTGGCAACCCGGAATGGTTTGGCATTCATCGTTCAGCAGCTTAACTATTACACAAAGGATATAAATCTTGGCATTGAGATTGAGATGATCCAGACCTGTGAAAGAAGGACAAGAATGTTGCATGAATAATGAAAGCCACCCTACTGAGCTCCAGCACCACATGCACACTGCCAGCTTATGGTAATTTGGATGTATGTAAGATAGAGCAGCCCAGTCGTATTGATCGGATGTTGGACACGCTGCACGTGTTTACAAAAACACTTCCCGTACCATACACCGCTGATAAGCTGATTACATATAGTTCTCGGGTCATGGAATGGGCATGTTGGGAGCACCTAGTCCAGACTATTATATACACTCTGGCAGTGATGTTCCTCGAGGGGATCCTGGATAAATTTGCCCACCATGGTTTGGCGTCCCTTACAATTTGGAGAAGTAGGATACTTTACCATTGCAAAGGGTCCCATCAGTTCAGAATTGGTCAAAATGACCCCCTCAGCTGATCATCCAGGAACAATGCTGCTCTTGTGTCATCATCTGATCCTCAAATATAGTGAAACAAAGTGAGAGGGTTCTAAAAGTCTATGGCTTTGTATAAACTTGCAACAGAGCATAAGATCCAGGGTCTCCTTTCACAACGAATGAAATTAAATTATTGAACATTTTTATACATACTTTGTTCAAAGTGTCTTTTGGCATACAATGTTAGTGTAATGCCTCTCTAAATCTTTAAAATAAAAACAAACGAAAAAGATTGTGAACATTAGACCATCCATCGTCAATAAATGATGAGAAAATTATATTGCATGCTTGGAAGATTCATTTCGGATACATCAATTCACACATTTTACACTTAGAATATTCACTTCTGTCAAGTGGAAAACGTTTTAATGCCTTATCATAAGCGAACAGAACTAGGAAATCTTTTGTACCTTGTAGTATTCTGTACAAAAACTTTGAAGAATGTTAATGAAATCGAACTGTTGTTTTGTAAATATATGTAATGTAATAATGTAGTATGTAAGATTTACCATGAACTTACATTTCAGAGCATAAAGTTCATGCTTAAATGCTTCTGATATAAGGTCTCATACTTAGTTACACATGGCATTTTCAGAAAATATACTAAATTGATCTGAAAAGCATTAAAACTGTCATGAAATGACATTTCAGAACATAGAGGACCAGACTTAATAAAGCCCTGATATAAGATCTGATGTTGAGAAAATATAATGAATGTAAAAGAATTAACTGGCATTAGTCTTGCCATGAACTGACATTTCAGAGAGTAAGGATAATGATACCCCTGAATCAATAAAAAGAGTTCTTAGATTAATGTACATGGTTCAGTAAAGCCATGCAAGTCTATTTCCCTATTAGTTGCTATTTTAAAGTTTTCAATGGCCGCTCAAAGGTAGTTAAAGTGAGTTCAAGTGATTTGACTGATATAGCGATACCTACATTGGGAGTAGAGTTCTGAATATGGTACAATGATGGAATAGTCAACCATCATGCTGTCTGAACTCTCAAAAATCGCATATGACCTACAAATCTACCTCTCACTCTGAAGAGTTCCACAAAATTGTCACGTCACTCCATTTTCTCCCAATACCACATAACCGTTTTCTACTGATACGGCTAATAGGGTCATGTAATAAGATGTTTTACCTCTAACATAACAATATACTGTATAACTTTTAATAATGAGTGGTAAATTTGAGAAAAAAATAATGTGCCAAAAACGTGCACCTTTAATGAAATGAATGAACATTTTGAAAGATCTTAGTCTAGCCATGATACAAAGAGATCCCTTCTGTATTAAGGTTATAATGACAGACTACACAAGTCCAAAGGTTCTCATGGCAATATTTAACATAACATGTTCATTTTTCTTCGAGGGGCATTTTGTTGTTATGAAGCTTGTGTGATGAAAGAGAACCACTTGAAGAGACAGTGGGCTGGATATTGCACCATTTTGTATAGCGATTTATGGCAATACACAGGTCTTGTATTGCAAAAATATTGCAATATTTTGAATGAACTTTTTAATGCTTTTGAAATATAGAACATTACTCAAAATGAATATAAAAGTTGGATGAAATATAGATTCTCAAACATTATCTTCAATTAAAATTATTTAGTGTGATAAAAAAAATTTTAAAAACATATTGCAGTAGTTATATTGCACAGTCTGTATAGGTATATAGCAATATACCAATTTGGTGTAGTGGTAAGCATGCTGGCCTCGCACCTAAAAGGCCATGGGTCAAATCCCGGTGAAGACACAAAAATATTGAGACCTGGATCTCATACTGCCTTGTGTCCTCGGGCAAGGCACTTCATCCACATTGCACTCAGTCCACCCAGCTGTTTAAATGGGTACCTGAACATGCGGATATATGCAGTCACACAAAGCGCTTGGCAACGGCAACTATAGTACAATTCCTTCAGGGTACTAACGTACATAATGTACCACCAGTGAGCAGCATTTCGCTTGATATTACACATTAAAATTAGCATTATTATCACTATTACCAGAACTACTGCTGAGCCCAAATAGTCAACTGTTAAGAATACGTGGTTCATGGTTCACTTGAGTTCTGGAAGGAAATAAACAGACAAAAGTAAGAAAACCAATAAATCTGTTGATGCATTTGAAAGTATTTTCAAGATAAAAAAAAAAAAGCCATTTTGTATCAGAACGATGCAATGAAGCTGCAATATTGAATCTTTCTGACATTTGCTAAGAGACATGAGTGCTTTCATCCTGAACATAATACGACAAAATGACAGCAACAAGAGATAAGCAGGGAAAAGAGGCTTTGTCAGATCGGACTGGTGAGAGCTCGAAACATCCAGAAATAAATATGTTCAGAATGACACGTTACCATCTTTCATTAAGTATAAGAGAAAATATTATGGATGACAACTCCTTCTTTATTATATATGTGTACACACTAAAGAAGAAGTCATGCCAAGTTTTATTTAATTCAACCTAGTAGATCTCCCTTGTTCCAAGCCCTCAACCAGGTAGATCTACCTTGTTCCAAGTCCTCAACCAGGTAGATCTCCCTTGTTCCAAGCCCTCAACCAGGTAGATCTCCCTTGTTCCAAGCCCTCAACCAGGTAGATCTCCCTTGTTCCAAGTCCTCAACCAGGTAGATCTCCCTTGTTCCAAGCCCTCAACCAGGTATATCTCCCTTGTTCCAAGCCCTCAACCAGGTAGATCTACCTTGTTCCAAGCCCTCAACCAGGTAGATCTCCCTTGTTCCAAGCCCTCAACCAGGTAGATCTCCCTTGTTCCAAGTCCTCAACCAGGTAGATCTCCCTTGTTCCAAGCCCTCAACCAGGTAGATCTCCCTTGTTCCAAGTCCTCAACCAGGTAGATCTCCCTTATTCCAAGCCCTCAACCAGGTAGATCTCCCTTGTTCCAAGTCCTCAACCAGGTAGATCTCCCTTGTTCCAAGCCCTCAACCAGGTAGATCTCCCTTGTTCCAAGTCCTCATCCAGGTAGATCTCCCTTGTTCCAAGCCCTCAACCAGGTAAATCTCCCTTGTTCCAAGTCCTCAACCAGGTAGATCTCCCTTGTTCCAAGTCCTCAACCAGGTAGATCTTCATTGTTCCAAGCCCTCAACCAGGTAAATCTCCCTTGTTCCAAGTCCTCAACCAGGTAGATCTCCCTTGTTCCAAGCCCTCAACCAGGTAGATCTCCCTTGTTCCAAGTCCTCAACCAGGTAGATCTCCCTTGTTCCAAGCCCTCAACCAGGTAGATCTCCCTTGTTCCAAGTCCTCATCCAGGTAGATCTCCCTTGTTCCAAGCCCTCAACCAGGTAAATCTCCCTTGTTCCAAGTCCTCAACCAGGTAGATCTCCCTTGTTCCAAGTCCTCAACCAGGTAGATCTTCATTGTTCCAAGCCCTCACACTTTCACTACCGGTACTTTAGGGTCATATTAACTGATATCAATCATTTCATGTTATCATTTCCTCATTAAATCAATGCAGCATATTCTTTGTTTATTTTTATTCAGGACTTTAATCAGCCTATTTATACATAAATTTAATTCAAAATTCAAAAATTATTTCCTGTCATTATCTTTTATATCAACCTATGCAAATTAACAGTTTTAATTCTTATGATATCTTTAGTTGATATTGATATTTTGAAGTTGTCATTTTGATCAGTCTTAGATAATTAATCATGCAAATCCTGATTATCTACAGAGCTATTTGTATATTTTCTTTTTTAAAATTTAAAATTTCGTCTTGTTGGCTTGATAACTTAAGGAACTTTCTAATCAATCATGAGTTGAATTCTTCATTTGAAGCAGCTACGAAGCAATTGATTATTTGGAAGTTGGAGTTTCGTGCCTGCGGTGTGTGGCCTCATCGTCAAGACATTGACACGAGTACTCTTGTAACACCATGTAATTTGCCGGACCCAGATAATTGGAGACGAAGCTGATCGCAGGCTGGACGAGTCTCTGTTTATCTCTATTGACCTTCCTCAAACAATTGCTACTTTACAGCACATTTCTAGCATTGTATACACTTCCAATAGATTCTGTTTACAGACGTAAATGGAACCTTGAGAGATTTGTCGTTGCTGAATATTCTGTCAATAGAATTTAAGTACAACGGTTTTAATTTGGTGTCTGTTGTCTATCCTTTCTATATACCTTGGTGATTTTGTTGAAAATAGAAAATATAACTGTATATTCTATACATTTCCCCTAGATAACTTGTTGTTCACTGTTTTTACGATCAGTCGATAAATGTATATCTTTTCCTGACATACTCTTTATAAATACTTCTCAATCGATATGCACTGTGTATGCATATAAAATGTGGTAAATGTAAATGTTTGTACATAGATACAATGTATTTTCTGTATACAATCTTTTGATACATTTATTATTACAGTTTATAGAGTATTTTGTTACGTTAGAGGGCAAAACATCTCATTAAACATTCCGTTAAGCCTTATCCATAGAAAACTGTTATCCATATTGAAAGAAACTGGTGCGATACAAGACATAAAAAACGACAATTTTGTGAAACTCTTCAGTTTGAGAGGTAGATTAGTAGGTCTCATGCGATGTTGAGAGTTCAGACAGCAAGATGGCTGACCATTCTATCATTGTGCCAGCATGCTACAGGACCTTTAAGTTCCTCCATTCCATCATGGTGCCAGCTTGCTACTTGGCCTTTAAGTTCCTCAAAAGCATCTACATAGTCATGCTAAAGGGCATGTTTACAGTAAAGATTTTCTTTTATTAAATATTCATTTAGTTCAAGAGATATAATTCCTGTAAATTGTCCACTCATGATTGTTTTAACCTCAATTCAGCAGTAAAACCTATAGGATTCTATGTTCATGCCAACAGACACCATACACTAGAAATTTAATAGAACATTTTATTTGTAAACAAATCATTATTCCTGCAAAATGGTCATACGGGAATGGTTTGTCACTGATTTTGCAGGTACATTGAAAGGATTAAAACTCTGTTCAAAAACATTATAGACTGGAACAAATCTACCAAATCTATAGTCTCTTCAATCAATCGCACCAGTCAGGCCAGTAATGATAGGATTTTCAAACTATTTTGGTCTCATAGATTTTTCGGATAAGGTCTGCTAAGTAAATGAAATGGCAGAGGATTGAGGACTTCGCTTGCCGTTTCTCAGTGCAAGCATGGATCTCTGCATGTTTATTGACTGATAGGTATTTGTGATTAGTATTTTATTGAAAATATGTTTTTCTGTTTTGAAGCTTTATCCATTACATTGACCTTTCTGGAGGGAAAAGTAATTATGATTCTGTCTGGTAACTTACTTTCAATTAGATGTTTAGATACTAGTACAGTGATGTATGAATGCAAATCAATTTTGAGTTATTGAACAGTCTGAGTACTGTTTAATGAGTTTCACAGAGAATGAATCAATGTATTTAACACTGTCCTACTGAACGCAAACTACCGTCCTTCCTCTAAAGTTTCAGTGACAATTATGGCAAGTTTTCAAGAAATAAGTGCTGGGTCTCAATGGCTTGAAGTGTAGGTGAAAACATGGCTCTGAGGTTATCTTAGAAAACATAAAGGGAGGGATTAGACCTTGAGGGCTTTAGACCATCTCTTAAAAGGAGGGTTCTATCGGAGTATTTTTTGTGGAAACGAAATTTGAGAGGATATCTCCGTTTACACAAATATGCTACTAATAAATGATTAAAACACAGTCAAGTTAAAAGATATTGATAAAGGTAATATTTAGATGAATTTGTATTTCACAAATTAATAAAGACAAGCGTTTATTTATTGAAAAATAAAAACAATGAGAACTGAAGCCATTCATCGGCGCTGCGAGTGGAGAAAAGTTTTCTACGGCATAAAAGCAAATTTTTTATTAGTTTTATGACACGCTATGTGTTACTATGTGAACTTTCTATCAGTGTATATCTTTTATCATTAAAATGATGTAAAATTAGGTAAAATTTAGCATGTTTTCATTTCACGTAATGCACAAAATCCAATATGGCGGATTTTGCCGACAGAACGGCCCCTTTAAAGGGAGGCTAGGCTATCCGCTGTTGAGACCGTTACGTAAGGTCTAAGGACATGTAACGAGGTCAAGATCACTCGATCTTTCTAATGAGATCTTGCATGTGCTGCTTATGCTTTGCCCTTGAATAGCTAGTGATGTTGAACACTTGCCATATTTCTTAATAAGAGCCGAGTCTCTATGAAACACCAGGATATTGAAGTAAAGGAAACAACATGGCTCTGAGGTCGTCTGCGCTAAGTAAAACCTAACTGGAGGGATTTTAACCCCGAGGGCTTTAGATCATGTCTTTATTGTAGTCTTCAACTTATTAATAGATGATAAATACTGTAATACCTGAGACAAAGTCCTATTTTTATTCTCCTTGAATCAGTGATTTTGTTGGGCACGTGGGTGTATTGTTTTTCACCTTCTGTCTGTCCATTTGTTTGCCCCCAAAAAAGACCTTTGACATGTCATATGTGCGCACCCAATGATATGAGACTTTATATACCAAAATCTAGACAATCCATAGGAGGAATTAAATTTATGTATAATATAAGATATCAAAGCAATATTTCTTAAAGGTATCAACTATTGCATCTTCAAATATAAGACATAGCTATTCTAACACTATTTCTCTAGATAATTGACTTTTTGCTATTATCATTTTGCGTTCAATTGAGAAACACTATGTAAGGCTAAATAATAAAATGAAATGTTTCATAAATCATCATTTTTGTTTGATAAAAAATTAAAAAAAAAATTTAATATCTTTTTTTTTTAAATGAATTAAAAATTGTTTGTATCAATTTTACTAAACCCAAAAATCCATTTGGGTCTGTATGAATTAATGAACTTCCGTTTTGTATACTTCTAGCACTTCCAAACTATATTTTGATGAAAAAATAAAATATTCACCTCCCTCATCATTATCTGTTTCAAGGAAAAGTAAAAAGTATGTTCTACTGCCCTCATCACTTTTGAAAAAGAATGGCCCGAGAAACTTTAAAAAAAAATTTGCAGTCTAATACAAATTTAGAAAACGAAAGACTTACATTTCGTCCGTAACGCTACCGAAGTGAGAGACTGATCTATTTCATTACATTTGGAGAGTGTTTTCATCTGTTGCCAAGTGTTGGATGAATTTTTCATGACCACCCACTCTGAAGATTGAACATCGGCTAGCTAATTGAATAACTGGACTTCCAGACACCAATTTGAATATAGAACAAGCTACTGTTTGTTTGTTTGCCTTCAGAATAAGATTAGACATTGTGACCTTTGGAAAATTTATGTTGAAGACCTTCTTTTTACAATCTTGGTATTCAGTTTTATGCACCCCTAACATCAGGGATGTACGTTTCGCGGAAATTATTCTGACAAATCTAAACACATGTATACAAGAAGTTAATTAACGTCTGAACGGAATATGCCAACATTGTCTTTACTACATTGTGATGATTGTCTAACTTGTTCACATCTAAATATCACTTTACAATATCTTCATTGATTTAAATAACGAACCTGTTGTCACCTTGTGATTGCTAATAGTGAATGACCGGCTTCTATCACCGACAAAACAACAAAACATCATTTCTTAAATTTCATTGGTTGAATATGATATTCCTTACTTTCATTGGCCCACTATGTCCAGACTGAATGTCGCTTAAATGTGTATCTTTTATTAACTTACGGCCAGTTTAGTATCACCAGTTACATCATATGACAGGACATTGGCAATATCTTGACGCGCCATATATAATTGAACTGGTTCAGTGACAGATGTCTGGTATCAAAGCAAAGGTATTTATGCATTCAGCATAATTAGAGACTGTTGATTTCACGACTAACTTCTTAACAATATAAAATTAAATTCAAAACTTAATTTTCAGCATTCTACATTAACATTTCATCAATTTTACCCAAATAACATGATATTGATAGACCAGAATCGGAAAGAAAATGTGTACCAAAAAAGAAAAGCCCTTTTCATTTCGATTTTGAAATTAATCATGGTTTCATATCATACATATATCATTGTAGGCTTTTAAAATCTTTTTATATAACTGTCTGAATCTAAGTAATTGTAAATGTCCAAGACTATAGATTTAACTAGGAACAGTGATTTTCTGTTATAATGCAATAATCTATCATCTCTAATAAAAAGTCACCATGAGAAATATTGTCTCAGTAGACCTCAAACTACAGGCCTCTTCAAACAAAAAATCAAGCACAACAAAAATTTAGATAATAATGACGTTTATAATTTAAAAAATTGCATGATCGTTTTTATTTTTTAATTGTCAGTTGTTCATTTCAAAACAGAAAGCTTGTCCCATGTCACCAGATTTGATCATGTGACAAGCCATTCGTATCTCGCATCAAGGTGAGACAGAAAACTCAGTATTTTAAAAACTTGAGAAAATAGCATGTTCAATCTTGCTTCCAGATTGCACAATTATGAAATTGCATCCTATAATTAACACTTTCGTAAAAAAATAAATCAATGCACCTGTCTTGCAGTTACCTGAGCCTAGAAAGTGAATGTTATCATTACCAAATCAATATGAAATAAATATAATTTTTACGGCCATATAATATTTCTATACTCCTGGAAACACCAGAATTTGGATACAGGGATTTAAAGATAGAGATTAATTACCTCTGCAGCACACCAGATATTGCGATATTTATTATTTGTATTTACGGTTGAAGACTTATATAACAGACAAGAAGCAATAATCAGTGCGTGTACTGGTAGTAAATATATTTCTTACTGGTTAAGCAGTCTCCCCCCCCCCCCCCCCCCCCCCCCCCCCCCCTTCCACCCTACTGCAACAGTTGGGGGGTAGGGCTTCCACGGTTCTTGAGTACTCGTGTACGAGTCGGGTTTAGCTGAACTCGAGTCCAGTTTCTGTGACTCGAGGACTCGATAAAAGATCACATTAATTTCACATTAATTTTATTCACCTTGTGCAAGTTATATACATTGAACATGTCGTGCCTGAAAATATTTGAATAACAACTGCAGTGGACCCCGTATGTCGTGGTACCTGAGGGACAAGTTCTATACCACGTTACAAGTGAACAGTGACACCATTCTTGGTCGCATCGGCTACTTTCACAGCCACAAAGTTCAGTTAAAATCGTACAATGCAACCAAATAAAACATTGAATTGATGATATCAGATGAAGTTTATAACAAATGTAAATAAATATGAAGCTTATATGGTCAAATTTGTCGATATACTGATGTTAGAAATTAAACTTGTGTGATTAATTGTATGTTGGTCGAGTTGACAAACGACAGTAGACAGGTTTTATATCTAATACTGAATGTTATGCTTTTTCATAAAGTAAAATAAATGTATTCTCTTATTATTTCAGTATATTTGTGAAATAAAAAGGCAATAATCGAAATCTGATATCATTACAGAATAATGAGAATGACACCGACATATGAGGTAAAATACTCGATGTCAACTGTATGGTCACCAGTGGCACAACCAATCTAAATCTGAGAATTCCAAATATGGAATATGAAACGAGTTACAAATCAAAGGACTGAAATCTATAAGCGGTCCATATCTTAGTAGGGATATGAATTTGTCTCGGAATTGTTGACATTGAATAAATAGTATCTTTCTAAACCTATGTACAAGTAAGATAATATTTTTATTATAAATTTTGTTTGTTTATTATGACTTAATATCAATATTTAGTATTTAAATCTCAACCAATTACTAATTTATACTTGCTACCCTTCATAAAATGACTAAGACCATTCTTTGTTTATAAACATGGCGACCATAGTCTTATACACTGCAATGATTTTCAAGATTATCGATTATGATTTCAAATATAAACATTAGATTTCAAATTCCTTCCTAGCTATTCAATATCTAGATTTCTTACACTTGATGTGAACATTAGAACGACGGCACTAGCTAGCTGTCACACATTTATTCAACGGTACCCTTTTCTGTCTTCTGTACTGTATGCCTTTGTTACTGAACCTGTACCTGAAATCGGGTGTTAGATTCATTAACTGTAGTGCAGAACGTTGTATGAGTACTGAATATTTTTGGGGACATCTGGCCATATTGTATCGCGAAATGGGTAGTACTTCGTAGTATATCAGAGTTCCACTGTATGCATAATCTAAAACCTCAAAGACTAACAAATGTTATTGTGACATGCTGCCACTTAGCTGAAAGGTATTAATTTCGAGTACTCGAGTCCGAGTCACTTAGTCCAATCTCTCGAGTACTCGAGTCCAATATTTTGGACCCGTGGAAGCCCTATTGGGGGGTTACATCCCCCTTAATCCAAAATCCCTGGAAGCAACACTGAAGCCAATAATGTGATATAAAACAGAGAAAAAAATATGTCCCCTTTTAAGTAACACTTACCTCATGTAGACATTGAAAATGGTAAATATTTTCACTGACGGATTGATCTCATCACAAGTCCCATGCCGGACCACAAGTGATCTGACTATATGACCTCCTGTGTCCCCTCATCTAGACTTCCTCTCTGTCTTGGAACCATTTTCTCTCTACCCTAAAATGAACTTAATTATTGCAACATCTGCAAATTGAGATAAGTTATACAAACTTTGAATCCTTTGTCCTTTCCTTATCTTATATAAATCTTTCTTTCTTTCCAAAAGTGTTTTATGAGACTGAAATCAAGTCTAGCCTACTAAATCTCCCTGTTGTGGTGACATAGCTTATGGGCGTTGACAAGGTGACTTATCATTGAAGGAATATAAATCATCCTGTATACACTTGTCAACCTGCAGAGAACACGCTGAATTTGTTATTTATTAAAAAAAAAAACCAACATTATTGGCTATCATCTGTTTTCATGGAGTGTAATAATTGATTTGTGTGACAGCTTTTTGACACGCATTAACTTTTTGCTTGTTGACAACAAAGCAGTAAAGTTAATGATTGAACTAATCCAGGCTATTTGATTAAATGTTAACATCTACAGTAATTGATCTTGAAACCCTATCTCCATCTGGTTCCTGTGTTTCAGCAATGCCTACATTGAATAAAAGAATATGGGAATTATTTTTTAAACTTTATGGAATTTAAAAGAAAATAAAATTAAAATAAATTTATCATATAAGCATATTCTATGATTCTTTCAAGATGATTATCTTATTTTGTGTGAATTAACTTTAAGAACGGATGTGTGACTCTAGTGAAATATCAACCTTATCATAATGCTTATTTATTGTTACTAATTTTAATTATACCCCCATTACGAAGTAAGCGGGGGTATATAGCGGTCATTCCGTCCGTCCGTCAGTCCGTCCTTCCGTCCGGTCAATTTTCTCAAAAACCGTCAAAGCTACATCAACCAAACTTTGTACAGATGTTAACCATGTTCTTCCGATCGCACACAGACCATGGAAACGTCACTTTTTGGACTTAGTTTTATTGTGTTCAATGGGGACAAGTTTTCTCGGATACTGTTCAACCTAGGTGAATGAAATTTTGGTTGTGAGTACTCATGACCATACTCTTTATCGAGTTCGAAAACCAGTTCCGAAATATTATTTTTTACAGAGTTATGGCCCTTGAAACCGAAATTGAACTACGTACCAGAAGAACTGTGATGCTCCAATGGGGACAAGTTTTCTCAGAAACTGTTACATCTAGGTGAATGAAATTTAATATGGAGGTAGTCCAGATGATACTCTTTATCGAGTTCGAAAACCAGTTCCGAAATCTTATTTTTTACAGAGTTATGGCCCTTGAATCCGAAATTGAACTTAGTACCAAAAGATCTGTGATGCTCCAATGGGGACAAGTTTTCTCAGAAACTATTACATCTAGGTGAATGAAATTTAATATGGAGGTAGTCCAGATGATACTCTTCATCGAGTTCGAAAACCAGTTCCGAAATATTATTTTTTACAGAGTTATGGCCCTTGAATCCGAAATTGAACTTAGAACCAAAAGAACTGTGATGCTCCAATGGGGACAAGTTTTCTCGGAAACTATTACATCTAGGTGAATGAAATTTAATATGGAGGTAGTCCAGATGATACTCTTCATCGAGTTCGAAAACCAGTTCCGAAATATTATTTTTTTCGGAGTTATGGCCCTTGAATCCGAAATTGAACTTAGAACCAAAAGAACTGTGATGCTCCAATGGGGACAAGTTTTCTCAGAAACTATTACATCTAGGTGAATGAAATTTAATATGGAGGTAGTCCAGATGATACTCTTCATCGAGTTCGAAAACCAGTTCCGAAATATTATTTTTTTCGGAGTTATGGCCCTTGAATCCGAAATTGAACTTTGTACCAAAAGAGCTGTGATGCTCCAATTGGGACAAGTTTTCTCGGAAACTATTACATCTAGGTGAATGAAATTTTACATGTAGGTAGTCCAGATGATACTCTTAATCGAGTTCACAGTCCAGTTCCGCAATATTATTTCAAAGCCCTTGAATCTGTAATTGAACTTGGTACAAATTACCGGTGTGATGCCCTAATGGGAAAAATTAAGTTACCTGAAAAATATTACATCTGGGTGAATTAAATTTTGTAATAACAGTCAGTTCCTAAAATTATTTTGGACAATATTATGATGCTTGAAGCTTTTTTTTAAACATAGTAACCTTCACATCTATAATTCTCAATGGACGGATAGCGGATGACGGGGGTATGTGAGCCATGCTCACTTTTTTCTTGTTCTAAATATTTGCCATGGTAAGGCATTTAATTAATGACAGTTGGGGCGGGGTAGCATAGTGGATAACATGTTCATCTTTATATAAGTCTGGGGTTCGAATCCCGCTCGGCACCTCATCTGCTGAAGAGAACTGTTCTACACACAGTAAGGTTTGGGTGAAATGAATCACTGAATGTCGTCTAGGGGTCCGAAAATAAGCATTTTGTAGTATTTTCTTGAATATTCAAAAGAACATAACGTTCTTTCTATGTATGCAATCTTAATAATGATTACATCTATTAAGGTGAAAATTAAAATACAACATAGTTTTCACACCTTATTATGAAAATATTAACTGTTTTGTCATGAGAATGATGAACATAATGTAAGCATCACATAATAGGTGATATATGCTTTAGAGACTGCTTGTTCGAAAACTACTGAAGATAGAGACATGATTGATAGCTCATTTTAAAGAAGAAAAAAACTTATAAATTAAAGAGCATTCAAACATGGGACTCAAGGTCAAGTAAAAGTCTTGAAGACCTAAGTAGTGCCCTTAGGCAATCCTAGTTAGGTCTTCAAGACTACGTCTGGAAGACCTATTGTTATTATCCGAATTTTCCTTATTATTATTATTTGTACCGATTTTGTTCCAAGTTTTCCCAAGTAACGGCAGGTTCAATCTGCATGAAATTTACAGGGATGGTAGCCCTTGTCCTAACTTAGATTTGTACGTCGCCCGAATTTTGAATTTCGACCTGGTTCTTGAGTTATCTCCCCTTGAAGTTGAAACTTCAAACCTCAATAGCTCGAAAACTTATCAAGATATTTTCATAAAACTTTCACCAAAATGTGGGCAACAACATTCCTCATCGATTAGGCCTATAGTGGTTTTCGGCCGTAATAATAGATTTTTTTGCTATTTCGAAAAAACTGAAAATTTTGCGAACTTTCGCGATTTTGAGGGTACGCGTCTTTGAAAATCTTCTTCTTATTCACCGAAATACATACAGCTATGTGTGATAGCTCATTTTGAAGATAAATGAATTTTGAAGAGGGTAGTCTTTTTCGAATTTTGAATTTCTTCCTAGAATTTCAAGAATCTGTCCTTGAACATGGTCATTTTTAAAAAGACCGAATTTCAGCCTCATGTTTAAAGGGACATTACTCTCTTAGGAATGAAGTTATATCAAAGATACTTAATGGAATCTGATGAAGATACGTTACTCAACATTTCTATAACAGATCTATATCATGTAAAAGTTGATAGTTCGGCCACAATTGACGCGTTTGACCAAAACTACGAAATTTTGCTATTTTGAGACTTTTCGAGGGGTACTTTCTTTGTAGAATTTTCCATTGTAAACCACTGAAGATACAATTATGTTTAATATATCATCGTGAAGTAGAGATGTCCTTTATTAAGGTAAATAAATTTCAAACATTTTTCTGTCATAGTTTATGTGTGACAAGTCATAGAAGATTGCCATTTTTCAGAACTCGCCATTTTCAGCCATGTTTAAAGGATCATTACTGCTTAACTTCTTACGCTATTGAAATTTTGCATACACCTACTTATGCACAATTTCAAGAAGAACAACTTTTAATGTGATCGCTTTCATCAAAAAGTTGATAGTTAAGCCTCGAACATCGCAAACGATGTCTAGGGGTCCAAATTTAAGCATTTTTGAGTATTTTCTTGAATATTCAGAACAGCATAACGCATTAATTATGTATGCAATCTAAATGATGATTGCATCTTCTTAAGTGGAAATTAAAGCACAACATTTTCTATGTTACACCTTAGAATGGAAATATTAACCCATTTTGTCTTAATCGTGAGAAATGTAATGTAGGGGTCCATTAATATGTGATTTTTCCGTTTTCAGAGGGGTACCTTCTTTGGAGAATTTTTGTAAAAAAACTACTGAAGATAGAGACATGTTAGATAGCTCATTTTAAAGCGGAGAAACAGACGAATAACCCTAAGTCCAACATGGAGTTCTAGGTCAAGCAGAAGTCTTGAAGACCTAAGTATTGACGCGTCAATCCTAGTTATTATTATATTTATTGCTTGGAGAAACGTTGACTTAACACATTAATCAAGGTTGTTAGTGCATTTTTGTGCATGAGGGTCCCTTTTCAATTCAAACGTAGAAACCTTCCAAAAAGAAACAAATAGAGCCCCTTCGATTATTGTTCAGTTACTTTATGCCTAGTGCATGTACAACATTGAATATTGTATGCCTAGTGCATGTACAACATTGAATATGGTATGCCTAGTGCATGTACAACATTGAATATGGTATGCCTAGGGTATGTACAACATTGAATATGGTATGCCTAGTGCATGTACAACATTGAATATGGTATGCCTAGTGCATGTACAACATTGAATATGGTATGCCTAGTGCATGTACAACATTGAATATTGTATGCCTAGTTCATGTACAACATTGAATATCGTATGCCTAGTGCATGTACAACATTGAATATTGTATGCCTAGTGCATGTACAACATTGAATATGGTATGCCTAGGGTATGTACAACATTGAATATCGTATGCCTAGGGCATGTACAACATTGACTATCGTATGCCTAGGGCATGAACAACATTGAATATCGTATGCCTAGGGCATGTACAACATTGACTATCGTATGCCTAGGGCATGAACAACATTGAATATCGTATGCCTAGGGTATGTACAACATTGACTATCGTATGCCTAGGGCATGAACAACATTGAATATCGTATGCCTAGGGCATGTACAACATTGAATATGGTATGCCTAGATGACAGTCGTCTGTCAAGTATGTTTGTTGTCATTGCTTTGCCCTTTTCACCTTGTTTTGCTTCTGTCAACAATTCATGAATATTCATTTGACTTTCATAATGTACAAGAAAGACTTGATTTGTTGTTTGTTCAAAGTAAAAGATTTTGATATCCTAATATATCGATTGCAAGATACTTATTATTACCATTATCATTATCATTGTGAGTTAAAAATTTCATATTCACAAATTATTTGTTCCTATATATTAGTTGCTTCAGCAGGTAAATCAACAATTAACAATTAATAATTTCATTCTAAAATAACATTTTTTTTATTTTCACTTTTCTACATGTAATGTGATTTATGGCTTTTATATATATAGTTGATGTACATCTTATTGTTATTGGCATAAGAAGCGATAATTAGCTTTGGAACCAAATCGGCCCAGCTATAATTAAAGTCAAGTTCGAATCTAAACATCGATTTTTAACATCGGAAACTTTTCAAAATGCAGCTAGGGACTAGGCAAATATTTTAAAAGATTCACATTGACAATGTGAACAGAAAAGTAAAACAGGACGAATTCGTAGGTCACATGATTTAGCCACCATATTGTTTTTTGTTGCACTGTTGACAATTTACCGACCCCATGCACTTTTCACAATCTTTTCCTCCGAAGATATAAACACATGAAAGCTGCTATTTGCATATAATGTAGATGAGGCATTATATATATATATATTGGCTAGCCCATCACAGGCTCTTAATTCTTAATACTTTTTAGCTCATCGGGCCTGGAATGGCATGGCATGGCATGGTGTCCGGCGTCCGTCCGTCAGTAAACGTTTTCTTTTTCGTCTTCTTCTCCAAAATCACTTGGTCTAGGGAGCTGAAATTTTGTGTACAGACTCCTTGGTCAATGGGGATTCTAAATTGTTAATTTGGTGACCTTGTGACCCCAAATATAGGTCACAGAGGTCATGACCTAAATTTATTTTCATCTTGAGATTTTATGTGCTCTTCAAAGGGAGGTAATGTAAATGAAACAACAGTGATCAATTAAATCTTCAAGTGTGTCTTTATTTGTAGGGGATTTTATCTCTTGCCTCAAAGATAGGTCAGAGGGGTAAGGATATTAAGACCTATTTCATCTTCTCAATTTAAAGTGCTTCATCTCACCTAGAAGTTGACATTTTGAATTAGTTACCGGTAATGTAGCCTATATAAAACCTGATGAGCTACAGAGCCAGTGGCTTTATTTTTCCATTTTCACTTAGAGACCCTCAGTGCATTTTTAACATGGGAAAAACATTCAAAATACAGTTAGAGGGTTGCAACTTTTTTTAAAGATGCGCATTAACCAGGCGAGCAATAAAGTAAAGTATGGCGAGTTGGTTGGTCACATGGTTTAGCGGCCATTTTGATTTTCTTGAAAATTACGCCATTTTGACATTCATTTTTCATTCATTTATGCGCTGAATCCTTTTATCGTCATTTGTAACTATATATTTCTTTTTATCATTAGTCAGGCCCGGCAAAATTAATTACTTGGTTTACAGTTTGTTTGAACAAAATGTCTAAAAACAGGAGGGTAAATAAGTTTCCATAAGCATCCTTTGGCGCCAAATATACGATCATTAGTTGTTTCTAATGAAAATCCAGCAACATCCTTATACATGAGGTGAAGACGAAATTACGCATCTTATATATTCACAGTAGTTACTGGTATATTACCCATTAAACATTACCAACCCACATCTGTCTCTTCTGTTATAGGTAAGTTTTCAAAATTATGTTTAATCAATTGGCACCTGCCACTGTCTAGGGTTTTCGATCACAAATCGTCTTTAACCTCTGTATTTTCACCAAACTGATAGTTTTCAACACCATTTATAGCATTTGACATAATCTTACTCCAGTTTAGTTCTTTCAGTACTCATATGAAACTGCAAAAACATATCTTTTAGAATTAAGTACAAAATATTTCAGAGAGTAAATCTTAATTTAATAGAAATGGTGATTGTAAACCATATGGACTTATCTCGCTAAGTGTTATGATTTCTGGAAGATTTTATGAAACTTGTTTGATTTTGTTGCATACACTGTATTTGGTATGAAATCTTGAAATCATCTCTTAAAGTGAATATTCTCGCTGCATATATATTCACTGCATGAGAAAAATATGACTGTTGTCAAAAGTGACCAGATTTCAGTAGTTGAATGGATTCATATATTGTCTTTATTTGTAAAAAAGTAACAAAATGTAAATTATTTTTGGCCGAATTATTTCTAACGAACATATGGAAACATGATATTTCCACAAGCAGCATAGTCACACAGGAAACAATATAATTTTCTCACTGTTCTATGGGAGAAATAATTTTTATAAAGAGAGAGAGCAATGAAATAGTTGCTGTTGCCTGTGGTGATCTTAGTTGGGCTGTGTGACTACCGCAGACTTGTGTCTTTCTGAAGATAGCAAGATGATAGAGGAAGCTACAGAAGTTGCTAGATACACATGGCAATACAGAAGCAGTAGCAATGTTTGTACAGTATACAGTATGTACGACATGTACTGTATATGCCTGTTGCAGTGTCATATATTGTAGGTAGCAGATCCACCTGTAGTACCTGATAATTGATAAATCTGTTTATTACTCACCCGTTGAAAATATCACGGTTTAATAAATCTACAATGTTATTACACTTTGTGTAATAACATCGCATGCTTTCGATTGACGTGACGTCATAATGGTTAAAACATGACCTCACAATATCAGCGCCGCGTCGCAATGAAGTTTGTCCAATTTATTGACGACTTCTTGCAACTTAATCAGCGTGTAATGAATAAAATACTTAACTCGGTCTCATTTAATAACATATTTATGAAACTCGTGAATGGTATCGGTATCGAACTCGCTTTCGCTCGTTAAATACCAAACCAATCACTCGTTTCATAAATATGTTATTAAACGGGACGTCATTTACTAAATTACTACAATACTACAATAGAATGACAAGGACAGTTTATGGATGATAAACTTCATCCATAAAATATCCTTCTCTTCTATTTCACCAACGTCTAGAATGCCTCTCAAACAGACAATACAATGTTGAATCTTTGCCTGGTGTCTATTCTTCAATATTCTATCTGTGGCAAATCCCAAACTTTTATTTTATGATGCCTGAAAGATTACCACACAGAATGGCCATTGAGTGATTAAGTAGCTGAAATGTTAACTGTCTGTTTGCAGGATGAGCAAGGTGATGTGTACTATCCAGCCGACAGATTCCATGAACAGAACTTTTCCTACTTGATTGTGGACCCGCTTAAACGTCACGTGACCGTCCTGTATCATCGCTTCGGCAGCAGCATGTACTGAATACACTGAACCTTTACAGCACACTGAACACTGAACACCATCTGACGTGATCTCATAATGAAGACTTCAAGCACACCAAACACATCATTCATATTTGTCGTTATTTATCTATTTTAACAAAAGCATACTCGTAGTAAACTTAATAGCAAGCTTTCTGGATAACTTTATTCTTTATTGTGAACAAACATGAAGTTTTTACTTCTTCATCAATATCAATATTCTGAAATGTTATGTCAGAAAAGCTTATCCGCAAATTTTGTTTTTTTAAAAATTTATTCCACTTCTAATTCCACTTCAATGACGATACAAGAAGTTCATTTCTAAATTTCAAGAGGAAGACTTCAAGCACACCAAACACATCATTCATATTTGTCATTATTTATCTATTTAAACACAAGCATACTCGTAGTAAAATCTAAAAAGCAAGCTTTCCGAATAACAATTTCTTTATTTTGAACAACTTCTTTAATGTGAACAACTTCTTTAATATGAACAACTTATTTATTGTAAACAACTTCTTTATTGTGAACAAACATGAGATTTTGAAGTGAAGTACTTGCTTCGTCATCATTATGAATATTCTGAAATGCTGTGTCTTAAAGGGGCAGTAGCACATTTTTTTTCAAATTTTATTTTTTCAAATTTCCTATTTATATTGATAGTTTATGTCATTTATATTAACTTAAGAGGGTAAAACATCTTATTACACAAACCAATTATCCGTAGTGGTAATAACTGTGTTGCGTAAAAAGTAAAAATTGCATGGCGGCCATTTTATTGTGAACACAATTTAATCATTTCGCATTACAAAAACGATTCCCATGGCATTATCGAACCATGTACAATCATTTTTAACTTGATTTTCCGAAGAGAGAATGGTCTTTTACTATTGACGATTATTGTTTAAATACATGTCATCGACTTATTTGAGCGAAAAAACCTGCTACTGCCCCTTTAAGATGAAATTTTGATAAAATAATTTTGCATATAGCAAAAATTGAAATAATAACATGTGTTCACATTAAAATGGCCGCCATGCAATTTTACTTTATACGCAACACCGTTATTACCACTACGGGTAATTAGTTTGTGTAATAAGTCTTTTACCCCCTAAGTTAAATAAAAGTGACATAAACTATCATTATAAACGGGAAATTTGAAAAAAATGAAGTTTGCAAAAAACATGCTACAGCCAACAACATGAACAACTCAACAACTATTCTGATAAGCGCAAAGTCAATATTTCAATATGACGAAGATATAATTTCAATCATGAACTGATCATGTCAAGCACAATGAACATAATCTTTTTAGGAATACTGAAGTACTAGAAGGGAATTTAGTGGAAAACATAAGAAAAATAAGACTATTTAATTACTTTTATTGTGAACATACGCAACTTTGTCTGCAGTAGAGAACTGTTCTACACGCAGTTAGGTTTGGGTGCAATGCTACACTGAATTTCAGTGCAGTACCACCAATGGTTCGCTAGTTCCAGCCCTTGCTCGCAGGTTTCACTGCAATGCATAGCCACATGGCGTTGCGGGCCTTCTCCCTGCCATAATACTAGCAGCCGCGATATAAGTGAAATACTCTTGAAAGCGGCGTTAAACACCAACTCACTCACTGTGAACATACACAAACGAGTTACTCTGAAACGTTGTGTATGTTCACAATAAAGAAGTCAAGAAATCAGCAAACTGAAGTATTCCTGAAGGTTATATCAGCTATAATGGTTATTAGTAGTTTGATCAGTGACATTATCAGATCAAGTTGGTGCATGTTTCAAAGTTGAATGTGGGATATACAAATATTCCTTCATTTGTGATGTAGTTTGTGATCACTTCAACAATATTTGTCCATCAATTTTATGTCATGAGGATTTCCTGTTCTACACATTAATAAATCGTTTCATGTATATATACATTTGCTGAATGGTTATGTTTAATTAATTTATTTATTTAATTAAAATATACAAAATGATTCATGTTTGTTCCCTTATTTCGCTGTGTGCTTTGAACAATGTGAATACTATGATACTAGTCTGTGTGTTCTGTTTGAAAGTTCAAGAGTTGTATTGCATTTGATTTTAGTAAAGAAGAACCATGTATGGTACCAGGGACATTATATACATCTATATATATATCTATATAAGGTCCCTGATGGTACTGATCGTAGCTAGGGATGTATCGGTACACTTGTTGGATACACTTGAACTTGGTTCAGTACCTATATGTTTTTGTACATTTTCAGTTTAGTTCAGAACTAAGAATGAAACAAAATAAAGTAACAACAAAACACATATTTTCTTGAAAATGATGTCTAATGAATGTAAGCATGAACGAAATAAAAATATAAATAAAATTTTACAAAATTAATGATATAAAATAAGTTGTGTGGTACAAACTGAAAAAAACCTTTGATGCACGTTGCACTGAACTGAAAGCATAATACCAAATTACAACTAATACCATTTCATCCCTGATAGAAGCATACTGGAAGAAATAGATTTGTTGGCAGTGTGGAACAACTATTAATCAAGTTGTTATCAAGACTCTGTTACCGGTAAGTTGAATTTTATCGGGACTCGGTCAGCAGATAATAATTGTTAGATTTATCATATCATTAGTTGTTATTGATTGGAAGCCGTGTGACCCAACCCTGGTAAACAGAGAAGTCATCCAATGTGACTTTGGCAATAAAGGACTTCAAATCATAGCACTAAACATTATATAATGACAACGTATTGATTAATATAAATATTATTTATCAGAGTTTTTTTTTAATCAATCACATAAATTATGACTTTTTCTTTTTAGAACAGGGTTGATTTTAATCAAATAGTTTGTCTTACTGCCTTGTGTGAATTTTGGTATAGAGAACAATAACACGTTGAGGAAACATATCTACAGAAGTGTCTTTAATCTCTTTATAGGTGTACGAGATACATATTGTGCAATGAATTTATTACTCAACCTTGGTGAGATCACTTATAAGATAACATTGAGTTGGTAACACACATGTGTGATACCAACGCGCACTACCATATCCTCATAATCGACGCTGGACATCATAGTAGATTTTTGTTGATGTCACAATATTATCCGCGCGACTGCAATAGCGGGTGACCTATTTGCAAGTGAGTGTCATGAAAAACGATTTTCTTGCAATTCATGCGCTATTTACATCATTGTGTTCTGAATAATGTACTAAACTCGGTCCCGTTTGATAACATGTTTATGAAACTTGTGAATGGCATCAGTATTTAAGTCTCTTTCGCTCATTAAAATACCAAACCATTCACTCGTTTCATAAACATGTTATCAAACGGGACCGAGTTTAGTATTCTATAGAAAGTTGAAACTAGCTGTAGTGGTATATGACATGGACCTAAAAGGGACGTATAACATTAGATAGTTTGAATAGATTGGGTGCAATATTGTTTCTTTATTGGTTTGAGGCGTAAACGCCTTCAACCTGTATACACAGTTGAAATTTCACCCTATATTACAGTTGGAATATTCAAAATAAACTTTGAACCAATCATGCTTGGCTTTATGTACACACTCCTTTACTGAGGGGAATTCTAAATTGTAGATTTGGTGACCATGTGACCCCAAATGTGGGCTACAGCCTAAACAACATGTTGTAATGAGATTTGAACTTTGAGATTTTATGTGCACTTCATTCAATAGAAGTAATCCCTTATAAAGACCTGAGGGAGTCATCTCATCTTTTTCTTCTTGGACTTCGAATGTATCCTTCAGCCTATCTGATAACGCATGCCCTTGGACTAGACACATAAAGATATATACTTGCTTTTTGTCCATATACCTACGCCAAGATGTCGCCCTTTGCCATAAAGAATTGGTTAAGCCATTCACATGCTGTCGGAATTTTTAAAAGTCAACACATTTCCTTCTTACGCAATATGCTTTCGACAAATGCTGTATTGTTTCATTTAAAAAGTGTTTCCTCCCTATCATGGACAGTGCAAGCTCTATATTCACCCCTTGTTACTCTACTCTTCAGTACAATCAATAGGTTTAAAACATTGAAATATAACTCTATATACCGTATATTATTGGGTATAAGTCGACCCCGCGTGTAAGTCGGTCCCCTTTCTCAACTACCCAAATACTGGTCAAAACCCTATATCTCATGTATAAGGTAGGTTGCAATGGCAATATATTCTAAGTCTGTAACAAGAGGTTGATCTTTGTCATCATACAAATATTTGCAATGCTAATGAACTAAAATGTGCATGATTACTTGCTATGAAACATTGATGAGGCAGTGTCCAATACAAGTAGATTGCACCTAAGGGATCAAAGTTTGTTCATTTGGTCCTCGTCCCTCTCAAAATATTATTACGGAAACCGTTCGACGACTTCGTCTCTGAAAACAGTTGGCATTTTAAATAACATCTTTTTTATATCAAGGCTTAAGTTTCTTCATCTAGTTTTGACAAAGGAAATTTATTACAGTAAGTAGCTATGAATTGTTTTTCTACCTCTAAATACGAAATTGCATGTTTGGTTATGATTCATTGCATCTATATCAGGAACTTATTATTTCACATGTAGGTCTATACTATTATCAGTATAAATCATACAGAGAGTGATAATCCGCAGAGCCAATTGTCATAATTTTAGGAATATGCCTAAACCAATTGAATTACTTTGAGCATTAGTTCAAGGTCAGTGGAGCACAGTGGTTAGCATACCTGCCTCTCACGCCATCGGCCGGGGTTCGAATCCCAGTGGAGACCCCAAACATTTGTGACCTGCCATAACCAATTGAATTACCTTGAGCATTTGTTCAAGATCATTGCAGGAATCGATTGTCTTTACATTTAGTTTTGTTTACAGTTATGGCAAGGGGTTGCTCTCCATCTGCATAGCTATTAATATGGGTTTACAACATCAAACAGTGAACATATGATGAGCTACAGAGCCTATGGCTCTATTTTTTCAACCTACCCTCAACCAGCGATAACCTACGTCACGCCCCCATTGAATCTCATGGCACACAGCTAACAATAAATAACAGGTCACGTCTGAATACGCACATAATCCAACAGACCATAACGTGTTAACAGATTGACCATTCAAGGAGGGAATTAACAGAATGGTAATTCAATAAGTAAAGAGATTTACAACAATTAACAGTAACGACCCGATCACGTATATAATGCCACCAACAAGATGTCAAGGATCTATGTACAGAAAGAATGAGACAGAATGTGCATAGTGTCTCGGACCCCTGAATTGAGAGTGGGGCAGAATTCAGTGTGTCGACCTGAGCGTACACATTAAGAAAGCTGTTAACATATTCTCTATAGCGGGTCACAAAGGGTAGACTTGACGTATAGGTAGGCATGGAGGTATTGGGTATGTTTAAAATACTCGGGTTCACTTTAAATGCGCCTAGTTACCGCTATCTGATCTTCTATAGGACGAGCTGAACTACCTGGGTTGACTATCGGCTTGATCTTTGCACGGCTAGGACCCTCAGGTAGGTCTTGTCAATTTAGTTTCTTTTTATTAGTATATGTTCCAAAATATGTATTTTATAATTCATTTCATCTGATTATATTACAAAATGGCTTGTTATATCTTTAAGAAGAGCAAACTTTCGGTGACGTAATTATATAAATATCCAACATTTATAAATGTTAAATGCAGTGCAAAATATAGCTCTTTCACTTGTGTGACTTATGAGATAAGTTTATAGATATTCAATATGTCCTATGAAATATTATTTTTTTCTGTTAAATACAAGTTAGCACTCACGTTTCCCTATCATTTCTATGTTTACTATACGCATTTATAAGTATCTTATATTTCATGTGTAATGTCTTTAATGTTTACAATAAAGAATTTAATCAAGAAATAACTATGGTTTATCAGTTCTTTGAATTATATTCAAAATATAAAGCTCGTTGTAATTACATTCTGCTACATACATGTAATGAATGAATCATTTTGGATTGTAAATCCAGAAATTATGATTTTGGGAAGGGATTATATATGGAAGAGATAGAGCTTTATATGAGTTAGTTGATAAAGCAGTATATTATTAGCTACAAGAGGCCCGTCACAGTTAAGTACTGAATACAGATTGAGTAGCAATAATTTAATGTATTTACCTTGAACTTAGCATTCTCGTATCAGTTGTATGTTTTCGTTCATTTTTAAGTATGAATACGAATATACATGCTTAAGTTTATTACGACAACATTGCCGGGAAACACACAGCTGCTACCAAGCTACCGTTCACTATATAAGTACAGCTCCTTCTCCGTTTCCGGGGTGTAGTTTACTTATCTTATCATGCGACCCGACGCATTCAGCACTTGGCAGTTCACTATTGCATATGTACTGCTAGATCGATTATATCTTTCAAATACAAATCAACATTTTGACCACAGAGGAATGTCAACGTTGATTAATGCTTAAGGAATTACAGCATAATCATATTGACAGAATTTATTGAATTAAATCCATGCATGCGCACGCGGTGTCCCTTTAAATGTAAGTATATTTTCTTCTTTAAGGGGCATTTAGAAGTTGGTTAGATGAAGGGGAAACGAGTATCCATATACAACTTCTTTATTGCAGGAGTGCGAAGTTTCGCTGTAACACCGTTATCATCATTTAATTGCTGCCAGTGTTAGTATCTACATCCAAGTTGTATATCCATAGAACTCGTTTATCCTTTAAAGGGACACCGCGTCGAGGATAAAAATCAGATTATGTGTATCTACCTATGCTAATTAACATGTCTTCTAACAAGTCAAAGACACCCAATTTCAGACAATTAATACAGAAAAATAAACACGAGAGTATTTTGCAAAATCGAAACTTAATTTGACATAAACATGTATCTACATTTTCATTTGAATATATTATAAGAGGTTTTGTCCATTTTTTAAAAAAAATCCAATCTCAAAATCATCTTTATATTTGATTTTAGATATGAGATTATGTTGAAAGGTTCCTTCGATGTTATTTTAATCCCACTTCTTTCATTATTCCACCACTTTTAGTCGTGAATACTGTACCATGACCATGTCCAAGATGTAGCTGCATTGCTTCGCCACAATAGCCCTTTGACACCTGGGCCGTGTTCAAGATAGGTTTCTAAGTAATCGCTCAATGAGCGATTACTTTTAAACCTCTCTTGAACGCGATTGCTCAATGTAGCGCTACGTAGCAAGGCGAGCAAACTTCGAGGAATTTGCACTGTGTCGTTCAAGAGAGAAGAAGCGCTCATTGAGCGCTACATTGAGCGATCAATGAGCGCTACGAAGCGCTTCATTTTGTTGAACCGCCGGCTGACGTCGCATTTTGGTTAGCTACAGAACAGATAGCTTTATAACGCCGTACCTAAGTAGCATCGTGTTTATTAACATAGATCGAATTTTCTTTAATGTAATATTCACTTTATGAAAGAAATATTCAAATTGGTCGAATCCTCAAATGTGTTTGGCTGTTGACAGTTTTAAATGCATTTCCATTTATCTGTTTATCTGTTATACGTACATATGGACTTTAGACAAGTTGAAAATCACGCGTTTGTCTTGTGGAGTGTTTCCAAATTGATTAATGGGAATTGCAATCCCTTTAAATGTATGTGTGTGTATTTCTATATCGATTATATCGATTACAAACTAATAACATCTTATTAAACCAGAGAGGAAATTTAAATTGGACAAATGATAAATGTTTCAGATTTAATAATCAAAAGGGTTTTTTTTCCAGAAAACCGTTGATAACAAAGGTCTGGTGATATGCTATCATATTATAACTGCATCAGTTTCTGCCAATCAATTATTTCGATGATCAATATCTGGAAATCGATCAAGAATTACATCGATTGAATTCCAGGTGTCTTAACAGCAGAAAATGGAGGATATTGAAGACCACATGACGCAGAGTATAACAACACTGAAAGAAACAGCAGGGGCCTACAGTGAACATCTATCCTCTATCAATGGTAATTACCTTCATAACTTGTTCTTTGCATGGAGTATCACGTAATTCAAATAGGATTTCTTGACGTTGGTAGTACAACAATCATACACATCTGCTAAGCAGTCTGATTGAAACCGACCGTTTTCCGAGGAATTAAAGTTGGAAAATAGTGCATTTACTTGGATACGAACTCATATCGTTCAGAGGTTTCCTTGCAAAACCGTCTGATAACAGCCCGTAGGCTCGCATGTTCTGATGCTATTGATTAGGCCAATCACAGAACGTCCAACATTGGGGCTTTCGGTACGAGAAGCTAGGGGCAGATAATTCGACCGTTTAAAAACCATGATGTGATTGGTCAGCTTTTTGACTGGGCTTTGTCTGCGCAGACCTTGTGTCGAGTAATCTAACAAACCTATCCGTATCTTGCAATAGTTACATTATGTTACAAAGTTTTTTCCTCGGAACAAGGTTGATTTTTTAATCGGACTGACCTGTTCAGTTGGATGTATACGTTGTATTCTTCTCCATCAGTGTATGTATCCGCTACCCTACTGCTACTATACCTTGATTCCTGAGCCCAATAACTTGGTCTCGCTGTAGACAATAAAATAATGTCTATACGAGCAATAGAGGCAGTGCCCGAAAAGAGGAACGATTAGTGATCATCAACGTTCAAAATCCCGATATTTCATTGGACAGCAAGAAATTGCATGATTATATATAGCGATAAGTTGCCAGCCTAAAGCTAATCGACAGTTGTTGGGCTCAAGGAATCAGGGCATTGTAGTAGTTTATCGGATATAGCTATAATGATGGAGCAGAATGAAATACAGCGTGTTTTCATTTCACATTATCAAGAATGTGAGCATCGAAAATGTCCTGTTGTTTTTGTAATTTGGTTTCCAGGGGTTAGAGCTTCGTTAGTGCTAAAGTACTTCTAATATTGTCTAACGAGAAATCCATGCTGATGGAACTTCAGAGACAGGTGTCATGAAACTAGGGTCAATACTTACGAAGGTATCTTAAACAACTTTGCGGAAACCAGTTCCTTTTATGTATTCTGAGAAAGCTTCACGAAACTGTTTCCAGGTTCATCATAATATACCCTCTTAGTTAATAGCTCCACGGAAGCAACCAAGATGATTTGTAGTTTTTGCCTGAGTCTCCCTGTAGCCAATTGAATCTGCCAGTTGCTGGCTTATGTTTAGATGAACTTTGCCATGCGGCACATTGACAGTGTCTCTGACTTTAGTTATATTTAATTTGAGATATTAAAAAAACTCATTGCTGTGCAAAGTGGTGTAGTGGTTAAAATGCTGGCCCCTCAACTCAAAGGCCCGGGTTCGAATCCCCGAATGAAGGAACCTCACATTTGTGACCTAAGTCTCTTACTGTGTTGCGTCATTAGGCAAGGCTCGTCATCCACATTGCACTCAGTCTTTCCAGCTGTATAAATGGATAACGAGTAGCGGTTAACGGGTAACGGGTGCAAATGGCTTTATGTAGCGTTAATGGCAGTTCCGAAAGTACAATTCATAGATATTCAGCGCTATACGAGAACTATTCATTATTATTGTTGTATTAACTGTACCTCCATATTAATTTGATACGACTGTTTTCAGAAAGGATAGAGAAAATCAAAGAAGATGAGAAGGCGAAGGAAGAAGAGAACCACGAACATAAGGAGGGGGAAAATGGCCCGTACTGCCAGTGTAAAATATTCCTCGATCTTACGAAGGTTAGTTATACACCCGGGATGGTCCGTAATTGGTCTTTGACTCAAGATTTGCGTTCTTGCAAACTTCTCTGGTTCATGATACACAGCAGAGGGTGATTTTTTGCATTGTGCAAAGATTTGCAAGTTTCGTTATAGACATATTACACTTTCGAGTGCTATTCCATCTGAATCGCGTAAATAGCCAGAAAATGGACCAATTCCTTTCTTGACGTCATGATCAATGAATTTATGATGACAGAGGCGATGAAACACGGTAACAGGAAGCAATGGTTGCTAGGCAAACGTGATGTGTTCACACGGACTCGTATACACAATCTTACAGATAATAAGAAACAGTATTATATTATTGAATGTAATGCTATGTATTTATCAGCAAGTGTTTCCGTTTGGCACAGTTTCGGGTCCAAGTAGCAACACTAAGAGAAGTTGAAGCTTAACACAATTAACCGACGAACTATAATGCAGCCAAGAAACTGATTGTTATGTTTGAATTGACCTCTTATTGTTTCCTTTCTTGTCGCAATGAGGGCTATTTCGATACTATAATGATGCCAATGACGTCATGAAACATCAAGGCACTTATTCGACGTTGACGGTCGAGGTGAATTTAGGGAGGAGTTCAGATAGAATAACCAAATTTGGTGTGTGATTTGAGGGTATCAATACCTTGATAGCGTTTGAAAATAAGAATCGTATGATTCAGTTATCTTCAAAGGAGATAGCTTTTCTTAGAAACTGTTTATGATCGAATCAGTTGTGTGGCTTGAGGGTATCGATAACTTGATGGAATGAAAATGAGAAGTGCACAATTATTTCTTCTTGAATTATTGCGCTTGTTGCGATTTCTTGGGTCTGGCGGGGGATATTGATGACTATGTCTTCTTGTTTCTCCTGTTGATGTAATTGTTCTATTGTGACCCAGATTGCACCGATTTCCTAATTTAGGGGTAGTTCATTTGTCATTGACGTATATCCCTCCGTTGGAAATGTCTGTTCTATTGGTGTATATCCATATGAGTTAATATATCTCATGTTCCTGCAGGAGCAAGACACGGAGAAGGAATTGGACCATCTACACAAGGAGTTGGTACAGGCGAACAGAGATGTTCTCTCAACCCTGTCTCAGGAGACCAAAGCTTACAGCAACAAGTATCAGGCCTTGAAGAGTGAGTTATTAATGTACTCGAGGCAGAGTAATCACATTTTAATTGGTCCTTCTGAAATCTGTGCTTGTTGGGTTCAAAACCCTCTCTGCCCACAGAGGTTACTCCCTTCAGATTTCCGATCCTAACCTGAAGGGATTAACCTCTTTGGGAAGAGAATGGATTCAAAGTTATTGTTATTATTATTCAGTACTTATACATATATCTCTCATCATTTCACATCCCCTGGCATATGTTAACTTTGAATGTGTGTGTTTTTAAATTTGTATTATTGATGTTGTGTTCAGCAACATACCTTCAACGTGATGCTTTGCTAGGCAATGTTGAAGTAACATTAGCCCTTACTAATTAAACTCTTCATAGCACACACACTACCTATAGTATACAGTTTTACTTCTAATACTATTTCACAATTCTTTTCAATTTTTCAGGGGAATACAAGAGAAATCTGGAATTGAGACTATCAACAGAGAAACATATCCTCAAATGTAAGCAGTGCTATTTACCTTTACATACAAAATATCCCTTATATCAATTTTGAAATTTATTCTTTCATGTATAAGTACCAAGACCGTGTACTAGAATGAGTTGCCTCAAACCTCGTACGAAAACTTCAGAGAGTACAAAATGCAGCTGCAAATGTTGTACAGGGATATATACGTGACCTTATCACCCCAACATTAAAGGACGTTCACTGGTTGCCCGTGTGCTTCAAAAGTTCATTTCCAGGCTTTGACTGTGATCTTCAAGGCAAAATATGATCAAGCACCACGATACATCGTCCACCTCGAGCTTTACCACCAGAATCTATTGTCCATTCCAAAAACACACGCCAGTTCTTATGCAAGATGTTTTGTCAAAGCTGGTTCCGAACTCTGGAACTGTATCCCTAATTTCAGGATCACTTGGCCACTCAAAGACTACACATCCAATTTGAAAACGCACCTTTTCAGGATAACATATAATTGAGTTTTTGTGTGTCAGTGCCTTTGAGCACTGGCTTTAGGAGCTATTTGAATAACTAGTTTGATTGATGTAGATATTGATGTGCCCTTCATAATGTTTATTATATAAGCTTTCTACATTGTCCATTTTGTTGTTTTATCATTTTAACATATAAAAAAGGTTATTCTCATAACGAAATTTTATATCTTTTTTCAAGGTCCAACAGTAACATTTGACCGAGCAACCAAACACAAGGATGTGACTATCACGGAAGCGGGAGCCCTGGTTAACCAGACAGTGCCCGATGCGGATGAACGAGATAAAAGGGAGCTAACCAATGTCACTGGAGCAGTCGCTAACAAAAGATTCACGCGGACGGACATCGCTTACTTTGGCCTCAGGGCTGATGTACAAATCATCAGGACAAAGAAGATAGAGAAGGCTCGTCTTTACGACATTTTCGACGTCTACATGGGAAGCAGTGACCTGATCGACCAGCTTCGTGATCCCGGGGTTCTGTATCAACTCAACATGTTTGGCATCAACGTTTGGTACAGCAACATGGGGGAGCAGGTTCTTGTTGACGTTCTTGGCAGCACAAAACACGTGGACAGATATACCATTGCAAACAAAGTGAAACATGGTGACCGTTTTGATATAGAGATTGGGATTCTGGTCGACATGCCAAGGGAGACAATTCACGTCCTTGACCACCGGAACCGGAAGTTGATAGGTTCTGTGAGAGGGTTGAGCACCTATACTGCTCTGTGGCCTGCAGTTCAAATCCACCACTGTTACTACGAGCCGCAATATTTTGATACTCAAGTGAAATTCATGTCGGTTCTCGAAGACATGAAAACTGACAAAGACTACAGGAAATATTTGTTGTCACTGGTGAAGGAAGGGGATGCATGGTTTCTGTAACGTTACCCTGGATTTTACTGTACAATTGCTGGGGTTTTGCTGGATTGCACAAAATAGACAAAACCATTGATGAAATGAAAACATTCACAAATTTAAATCCATGAAAATTTCATTTCTATGTTCGTTAAAGAGAGGGTTCTATCGGGGTATTGTTGTGGAAACAAAAATTGATTTAAACAGTATTTTATTTCCAAATGACATACAACATACAAGAAATTAGAAACGAAGTTCGAGAGGATATTCCCGTTGACACATTTATTTTATTAATACATGATTATAACACAAAGGTTATATTTTGATCATTTAATATTTGACAATTTGACAAAAGCTAGCGCACATTTGTTGAAACATAAAAACGATGAGAAGTGGGGGAAACTTCGTTACAGTATAACAGGATATTGTGGATTAGTCTAGTGATCAGTTCTTTGTTATTTTATGTATATAGTCTATCAAACTATCAGCTTGCGTCCTATGTATTTTTATATATTTTATATATGTTATATATTATTTAAATGCCATTAACTGAATTTATTTAAATGTATTACATTTTACTTTTTACAATTCTTGAAGTATTAAACTTAGATTTATTTGGTACATGTTCATTCTAACATGTTTCGTCATTCCGCCAGTAAGCAACGGAATTGAGACAAATACACTCAAATATATTGATGTAATACAACTCCCCCCAGCTTCCATCACTGGCTTATATAAACTTGCTGCATTCTATTAACTTTTCTGTGCTAGCATAGCAGTGCGCTGTACCTACTTCATAATGCGCTCTGCTGTGCTACTACAGAAAGGTTGAGTGATTGAGTATAGTGCATGCATGTGATTAAAACTGGCAATGAAAGGGAGATAACTGTTGGAACCATAGTGTTGGGATCTGTTGATTTACATTTAAACACAGCATTAAATAGTCAAACAAGAATACACAGAATAATCAAACAAACAAAAAGCTGACAACGTTTTTTTACTGATTTTAATTACTAATGTAGTTACACGGATTCTAGCCCATTATATCTGTTTTTCCTTGACAACTACTATGTTTATCTCGTCGAGTAAGGTAGAAAAAGTAGACATTATATATACGGTTTATCTAACAAGATACAATATCAGAGCATTATATTCGTGCCATCTTATAGTATTATATTTTGTTAATTAGTAAATTAGCGACAATCGTGTCTACATGTACATATATAGAGAGATAAGAGAGATAAATATTTTATTTGCGTGTCACGCATAAAACTCATCACATTGTTACAGTGTATAATCACAGAATAAGAGTAAATGCCCAGCCACATTGGCTTATGAGACACGTAAAATACAGGTATAAGACATATTTGCATACATAAAGTGTAAAGAATGATATATATATATCTACATATCTCTTGACCGCGCTCGGAAAATGACAACATTTAGTGACTCGTTAACCCTCTCACCACGACGAAACATGGACGCCAATACGTTTACGTGGTGAAAGGGTTTTAGGGCATTTTGATATTCTATTTGGCTTTCATAAGTGTCGAAATTCTACATGTGTTGATTTAAGCTCAAATAATTTTCTCCACATGCATATTCATACCCAATCGCCAAATATGTAAGAATTACTTCTTTTCAAGTAAAAACGAGCGACGGCCTTATACTTCGAAATTACACTCCCCATTTACATGTAAAGTAGTTATATGACCTATCAAACATTATAAATCCAAATCTGTCATTTTGTCAGTTGTAGATACATTTCCAAAATTACGCGTAAGCTGTGGTACATGGTCCGGTTTTCGACTCGCGCCATTATATTGTAACTGTACTGAATGAACTAGCTTTAAAATAATATAATTTTCCGCAACACTCATAACTTCCAAACGCATTACTGGCTGATTTAAGCCTTGCATTATTTCCCTAGGCCCGGATTTCTAAGCACAGATATCTTAAGGATCCGAAAATACTGCAAGGCCTTAATCAGCCAGAAATGGAGACTGGCAAGAGTTATGCCTTGTATTGGGAAGTTGCAACAGTCAGTACATCTCGATAAAATAACACCATTCATAACGTTTAACTTTATGTGAATCCAACTGCATACTAATGTATGTTTAATATAGTATGACATGAGCTGCCATATGGAGTCCTCCGTTTGTCGCAAAATAACTAATTTGCCGATACTCTGGCTGACTTACTAATTAACATAAAGCATAATGATATCCATGGTTTACAATGATAATAACCAATTAAACGGGCAGATAGAATATATAGCATTTAGCCATTGCTGTATGTATGGCAAATGATTTAACTCATGCTAATATTTGTGTGGGTTGACCAATGCAATTACTTCACAGTGTCCCAGCGCTTTGGTGCAACATAATACTACTACACAAGAGGTAATTTAGTATGGTCTTAAATATCTGGGGGGAAACGAAACTGTAGTCACTGCCATTTTAGCTCATCAGGCCTGAAAGGCTCGATGGGCGCATGGCATGGCATGGCATGGTGTCCGTCCATCCGTCAGTCCGTCCATAAACTTTTCTCTTTTTCAACTTCTTCTCCAGAACCAATGACTCTAGGGAGCTGAACATTTATGTACAGATTCCTTGGTTGAAGAGGATTCTAACTTGTAGATTTGGTGATCATGTGACATCAAATGTGGGTCACAGGGGTCATGACCTAAAAAGCTAATTTTCATCTTGTTCTCCAAAGCCAATAATTCTAGAGAGCTGAACTTTTATGCACAGATTCCTTTGTTGGAGAAGATTCTAAATTGTAGATTTGGTGACCCTGTGACCCAAAACATGGGTCACAGCCTAAAAACCTTGCTGTAAGAGTTTTGAACTCTTGAGATTTTATATGCTCTTCTTTCAGTTTGTAGAAGTAATCCCTAATAAAGACCTGAGGGAGAGTCATCTCATCTTTTTTAGTCCTAATATGTGCTTTGATAATTGCAGGAATTGAGAGAAGAAAGTAACTTTGCAGTTAATCTGATTCAATAGTAATGTGAAATAAATGTCGACTAAAGATTAATATTTACATTAAGGATATGTTTGAAGTTATCAATGTGAAATGAGAACTATTGAAACGCCTATGAACTGAATATTGTGACAAGGGGCAAAGGAATAAATTGAGGAGGAGTTATGAAATTTTTAATATACATGAGATATGTGAACTGAATATGACTGGTGATGAAATGATAAGATAAGACTATTAGAAGAAGCTACACGAAATCATGACATCACATCTTCTTCTCCAGTCCCAAAAGCTCTTCAAAGCTGAAATGATATGTACAGACACGTTGGCCAATGGGGATTCTAAATTGTAGATTTGGTGAACCTGTGACCCCAAATATGGGCCACAGCCTAAAAAACCTGTTGTAAACAGTTTTGAACTTTGAGATAGTATGTGTGCTTCATTGAATAGTAGTACTCCCTTATTTTACATGAGATATGTGAACTAAATATGACTGGTGATAAAATGATAAGATAAGACTATTAGAAGAAGCTACACGAAATCATGACATCACATCTTCTTCTCCAGTCCCAAAAGCTCTTCAAAGCTGAAATGATATGTACAGACACGTTGGCCAATGGGGATTCTAAATTGTAGATTTGGTGAACCTGTGACCCCAAATATGGGCCACAGCCTAAAAAACCTGTTGTAAACAGTTTTGAACTTTGAGATAGTATGTGTGCTTCATTGAATAGTAGTACTCCCTTATTTTACATGAGATATGTGAACTAAATATGACTGGTGATAAAATGATAAGATATGACAATTAAAAGTAGCTACATGAGATTGTGACACCACATCTTCTTCTCCGGACAGAACAAAATATTTAAGTGTGGGGAAAACAACAATTAAAATATATAACTCACTGGCTGTGAGTCCAGGGTCTGCATGTTATGCAATTGCATTGTGTTGACCTGGGCAGTGACCACTCCCTGGTAGAGAGATGCAAATGCAGGCTGCAGCTAAAGCTGTAACTCCTATAAGTACAGAGGTTACAAACCGTTGTGCTTTGTTACAGTCTGTGTGTGAAAGTGGTTAAGTCTTACACTCAGATGCTCAAGAGAATTTATTCATAAAATATCAACAATATATCAAATATTGAAAAGCAGCCTATGAGAAACAGGATTTTCAGAAACAGACCAGGACCTTTTCATTATGTAATAAATGTTGATATTTCCAGAATACAAATAAGAACTTAAACAAAAAAGTCTACAATATTTATAGTGAATGTGGATTAATGTGTAACCAATTTTGATAATAAGTTTTAAATTTGATGACTGGGCAATGCCTTATTAAGTGATAGCTTAATCTTTTCCTTAGAGATAATGAATAATAATTCCTGATGAGCTTCAGAGCCAATTGCTCTATTTTTTTCTCTATAATCATATTTTGGATTCTTGCAAAAAATATATGACTGCACTATTATATATCTTTAGAGGAATACATTTTGGGTTTCATGTCATTTTTTTAAATGTTGTTGAATTGTGTTTTAATCTTAATTTTGGTCCCGAAAAATAATTTCCTGCTTTTATAGAAATAAAATTTCCATATTTTATACTTGATCACACTTTCAGTCGCTTCTAATTGTAGATTTGGTGACCCCCGTGAGCCCAAATATGGGTCATGATCTATTTTATCTTCTTCCCAATTACTTAAAAGTGTAAAGTATACCAGTAATTAATTCTCCTGGACAATTTACATTTTGAAATTTATTAAGTGTATTGTTAACGCCTGATGAGCTACAGAGCCAAAGGTTCTATGTTTTCAATGTTATTGAATTTGTATTTTAATCTGAATTGTGGTCCAGCTTTTATAAACATGTATACTGACATACTTGATCATACCCTTAGTCGCTTCAAAACGCACTCCAGAATCTCCTGTCTGCGAGTGAATCTGTTTAGCTTGTACTGTGAACTGGCCGAGTCCGGGTTCAACTTAAGAGTTATCTCCCTTATCTCGTCAAACGTTCCTTTAGTTGTCTGCAGTACGGTAGGTGGCGCTATCTGACCCTTGCTGTAACTCCACTCATACGCTTTGTAAACGTCGAGCAAAATTTGATGTACCTATAACAGAGATTTTTCTTCATCAAGGTAAATTCCATAAAAGTGTTTGAACGCATTTTTTTCTAACATTTTCATTCAATACAACCCGCTCCACCATTGTATTTTTATCCGCAATACTCTTCTGAACCCCCTGATTATCTTCACAGCATTTGCCTCGCAACGCTACCAGCACTCGTCGCTATTTATAGCATATATTTTGTCAGCTAATACCATATCGTAAATTGAAATTCTTCTCATCACGCACAGGCGCCACATAAAATTATATACGTATACCTATCTACCTATATAACATATAAAGAAGGCAAGACACTGTCCGCCATCTTGAATCCTGCCATAGGACCGGAAACGGTTAAACTGGTTTGCTGGCTCAAATACGCTTTGTAATATTCGTAGACTGATCCAAGTTAACATAACCGGTACTATGGTAGGATTCAATATGGCGGACAGTGACTTACCTTCTTATAATATACAGGTAGGTAGATATACGATAATGTATATCTATGGTAGGATTCATCAGTCGTCCATTTGTGATTTATATACTCTTGATTGGTCCTTGGTACGTTTAATCTTACAAGAGTTTGTATTGTTTAACGACAATTTTGTACAGTCCCATTTACCTGCACAGTATTTATATGACCTATTAAAAATGGTCAACCTAAATTTGTCATTTTGTCTGTTACAAATAAGATCATTCCAAAATTACGTTTGACTCGTCAGTCGCGATGCATTGTCCGGTTTTCGATCATAAAATCACAAGTTTTACCTTCATATCGTCAGTATACTGAGTCGACTATCATCAAAACGGTAGTTTTCGGTAACAGTTGATAAAGTGACACCATATAACATTTGGAATATGTGATCCCCAACAACACAATGGATGTACCTTTAAACGTCTTGGACATCAAACCTCACCTTGTCTTTGTCTCTGTCTGTCAGTATGTCGTCCTCCATGAGTTCAACGAACACGTAGAAGTATGGAGTCTTTGAAACCTTGCCTGAAGTATATAGAAGACATGTTTTATGGTTCTGGTTCTCGGACCATTTTCTTGGAACGATCTATACACTGGACGAAATGAGCTCATCATATTGAAAAGATTGGAAAACCCTCTGATGTTAAAGGCGCTGTAGCAGGTTTTTTGCAAATTTTGTTTTCTCAAATTTGTTATATATTAGTAAAACATCTCATTACATTAGCCCATTAGCCGTATCGGTTACCTGTATTGAAAGAAGATTGTGCGACGTATACGTATAAAGCGACAGTGATGTTAGAGGTAGATTTGTAGGTCTCATGCGAACTTAAGAGTTCAGACAGCAAGATGATTGACCATTCCATCATAGTGCCATACATTTGTAATTAAAATTCTGCTCCGAGTGTTTAGGTATGGCTACATCAGTCAGATCTTTGAACTGCCTTCGAGTGGCCATTTTAATGCGAACACATTGAAATGGACACTCGCATTGCTGAAACGAACCATTTTTAATTCGATTTGCAACCTTTCTTATTGATTAAGTGAGTATTATTCAGTCGTCGATAACACTTATTTACCTTTTTGTGAGATCACTTATTTCAGTAAGCAGAACGTGCTACAGTGCCTTTAACTCTTTTCTATATATATATAACCTTACTTCAGGTGAGAGGTGAGGTGAGTTGGGGTTTAACGCCGCTTTCAAGAGTATTTCACTTTTATCGCGGCTGCTAGTATTATGGCAGGGAGAACACCTGCAACGCCATGTGGCTATGCATTGCGGTGAAACCTGGGAGCATCGGCTGGAACTAGCGAACCATGGGTGGTACTATGCTGAAATTCAGTGAAGCATTGCACCCAAACCTTACTGCGTATAGAACAGTTCTCTACTGCAGACAGAGTTGCCGTGCTCCTGGCCGGATTCGAACCTCGGACCTCTTGATCCGAAGCCGAACGCGCTTACTACTGCGCTATCCCGCCCCCTTCAGGTGAGAAGCAACTCATTCATAACTATATATACATGTATATGATAAACAGAGCATTATATTAGTGCCAAGATAATACTATGTTTCCGAAAATCAATTGTTTACCTCTTAAATTTGTGAAGGGCATTTACTAGTGGACTACATAAAGAAAACAAACTTTTGTATTGTAAACATAGACGAGTAAATGATTACTCCTTCATTATTCAACTTGAAAAAGGAGTAAGCATATACTCTAAAACGTCGTGTATGTTCACAGTAGAGAAGTTGTTATCCAGAAGATCTTTAATATTTTCTTTATGCCATCTTTGTTCGTCTTCCCACGGCAAGGTGAACATGTATCGAGATCTCTCCATTTTTTACCTTGCCTTCAACCTAGCCAGAAGTGGTGAAACGAATCAGCGACACCTATCGTGATCACGAGTTACGTCCCTTACCATCTACTAACATACAGCCAATGAAATCGCTGTTTATATTCGGAACCAATTCAAAATAAGCGACGATCGACACAGTCACAGAGGCAATACAACTGTCTTTTGATTGGCTTATCCGATTTAGTCCATTTCAAGCCAAAAATACTAAAAACTGTCCTATCTCCAAAACTAATAGAGCTACATTTGCAAATATGGTGTCTAACCCCATGTTTTTGGGGTCACAGAACTCAATTATCACAATAGATTATGTGTACAATGACCTAAATTGGTGATTTTTCGAACCTGACTCATCCTGGACAGAGCTCGGATATCTTGCTCCCTATGATAGACCTGACGCCTTCAGATCCAACCGCTCATCATGCAAACAGGTACAATTCCACACCAGTCATTACCTTCGACCAGTAGCTATGGTGGATAGCACAACCAAGACAAAGTTCTCTGCACAAAGTCGTCCTCATGCTAGGAGGTTTCCACACTCAAATGAGTTTCTTAGGATCAATTTGCAGTCTGCTGGCTGGTCCTGGCTAGAAGGAGGTCATGACTCAAGTCTATGCTGAAGGCAGTGTTGAACATCGCTGTCTTGGAAGGCTATTACACGAGCTGTTAGGGCTCATTTGTTGGTGGATGCTGCTCTAAACACAATTGCTACAGCGCAGATGCTTGATATGACAAAGGTGTCATTGACAAGGTGCAATATATGATGGATTGGCATGACGATAATGAGACTGCTGCTCATGTCTGTATGTTGTACTTTTTAACTTCATTCATCTGTAATTGAATCAGTTATAAACTAATCAATATGTAGGTGGTGGTATATGGCTGTGGTATTATTGTTCAGCTCACAAGACTGGAGCAGAAGTTTTGACAGCAATACATCATCTTGGCATCATCGGAAGACATTCTCCCCCTAGATGGAGTTCTCTCATCTACTTCAGTGTCAAAGCTAAGAGAAGCTTACGGATGGCGTGAATCTCTAAGCGAACACCGCACTGCCAAACTATGGCTTATGTACATGACACTAGTTGCTATTCTGCTTGAGTGTATCAGGGCAGGTCGCACGGGGAACTGGATGCTGTATCTTCAGACTCTGCACCAGATGTTGCCCTATCTTGCCGCATCAGGACACCACAATTATACAAAATCCCTTGTTATATACCGGTACTTAAACAAGATGGAGAATCTGATCGAAACTCATCTCCACATTTACAATAAGTTTGTTGATGGGTTATTTGACTTGAGAAGATCTGACAAGTACTGGGCAGGAACCTACAGTGACCTGTTTATTGAGCAAGTTCTCATGAGGAATGTTAAGGCGGTTAGTGGTCTTACTAGAGGTCGAGGATTTGAGCAGTCAACAAGTCTGTTGTGGTTGCTCTCCACTCCTGCATGTGCAGAGGTCAGCAAGGCAATGGGAACGGTTACTGATCTTCAAGACAATGACCCAGAACTTCACTAGGACATGTCAGTGGCTCGGATTGCAATAGACACCAAAGATGTACAGACCATCCTGAACTACTTCTCTGAAAGGAAACCATTCTCACAGAATTCAAAGGAACTGCGAAGTCTTTCATCTGGACTATAGGTGACAAATCTGTAAATGCTGACAGAGCAGACACAGTTGACGGGCAATCTTAACATCAATGCAAGGCAAAACTGTAACTGTACAAGTTCTGCACAAAGGACCAGGTCAGCGCACTAACCTCATCCACTTATACTGCTGTTGAGGGAGAATGTCTGGAGATCGATCCAAAACAGTTATTTCAGCGCCTTGTGGTAGCTGGGGCAGGGATTATCGACACACAAACCTTGTTCTCATATGAATTATCATTTTACCCAACAGCTCTCTTCGACACAAGCCTCATAATGCGTCTGCCAGACAAGGCCAGTCTTCAGACTTGCTTGGTGAAAAAGGTGCCTTCTTGTGTTGAAACTCAATCAACTGAAGATGTAGTACGCCAACATAGCAATCAGCTATGTCCAGTATATAACTCAACACTATGGTCATGCTACTGTGGTGTTTGATGGTTACGAGAGTGACCCCTCTACCAAGGATGAGACACATCAAAGACGAGAAGGCTTCCACAGCCTTGGCTCAGAGGTCAATTTCAAATCAAATATGCAACTGACCATGACAAAGAAGGCATTCCTTACAAACTCAAAGAATAAACAGAAATTCCTCTACTCCCTTGGCTTTGAGATGGAAAGAGCAGGCATTAAGGTCCACCACAGCTCTGGTGATGCAGACTATGACATTGTTAAAACTGCATGTACAACAGCCACGAGGGGTCGTGTGATAGTGATAGTCCTGCTGGTCTTGCTTCTTCACCATTTTAGTCCAAGACATCATGTCATCTATCTCCAAACATCAACAAAATCATCAACATGCAGACCCTACAAAATGGAGTAGATCCGGACCTTATTGCAACTGTGCAACTGTGCAACTGTGCAACTGTGCAATCACTGGATGCGATACAGTGTCGAGACCATATGGCATAGGGAAGACCATGGCATTGGGCAAAGCTAGCCAACTCAAGGACCATGCCAGTGAGTTCAAGAAACCAAATCAAAAGCAAGATGATGTCTGTATGCATGGTCTGGCAGCTCTCGAAGTTTTGTACGGATGTAATCCTGGACGCAGTCTTGACTTTGAAAGAGCAGCAAAGGTTCAGCAGCAAAGTGGCGTCAAGATCAGTGTATCTACCCCCTGAATCCCTTCCACCTTCCACCTACCACGGATTCAGCCAAATATCAGGGGTTATCATCAAGTTCAAACATGGCTTGGTAATGATCTTGATGGTACCAAATGGGGATGGAAGATCTACAAATGTCGGAATGAGGAGAGGCTGAAGCCATTATACATGAAAAAAGATGCTGCACCAGAATGTTTGTTGAAGCTGATCAAATGTAACTGCCTTGGCAAGTGTGACAAAAACGCTCTCTCATTCCGTAAAAATGGACTTCTGTGTTCCTTGGCTTGTGGACACTGCTTAGGGTTTGCATTCCTTAATTCTGTGACCACTGAATCAGCGGATGACTAGTAATGAACAAGGTGATTTACACCTTTTACTTCATTCAAGTTACACGGTTACCATGAAGAGTTTATTTCAGTTATTGTTATCTGAAATGAAATGTTTATTTATCATTTCATCACATCATGTGATATTGACAGATTCTTTGTCAAAGTACTACGTATGGTTTTAAGATTTTCATTGATTAAGAACAACTGTTATTCTGCATTCCAACTTTTCAAGTCTATACTTGGATTAAGGATTTCTTCTTCAGTGAAGTAATTTTGTGTTCATTACTGAAATGATTTTCATTTCTTTTACATTCATGGCTTGCTTGGTTGACCATCTTGGATTTTTACCCAAAATATACACCGACATTGCCAATATCACCAAATAAGTTCAATTTACACAAAATGTATTGTGATAAATGAGTTCTGTGACCCACAAAACATGGGGTTAGACACCTTATTCGCAAATGTAGCTCTATTAGTTTTGGAGATAGGACAGTTTTTAGTATTTTTGGCTTGAAATGGCGGCCATCTTGGATTTCGTGAAATTTAGTGCACTAGCACCTATCAGATCTTGCTAGATTTTTAATCCTGGCTTGAAGACATGATTTTCTACGAAATTCAGGTGAGAAACAAAATAAAGCAATATGGTCCAACCAGACTGCCTTTATTCACTTCGTTTAGTGGACTAATTAGCCTGCAGTACGTTAACATCTTAGCACTGAAAATGTGAGGGTTGAGGTCAAGGGCGGAAGGAGAAGATATGGAAATCTTTTCGTTACGCCTGTGACGTTGTGAAGATGATCTTTGTTATGAAAGGTTATCGCAACCATTTTACTGTTATTCTAAAGTTATTTACATGTAAGCAAACGAGTTTTAGTTTTCATCCGAATTGCTAAAGGCAATTGCTATTTAGAAGATGTTGGCATTCTCACACTCAAATGGATGATGCAAATGATAGCAAACATGGATATACTGATGTTGCTTTTCTCTTGCATGAAACCAAAATACGAATGCGACCCAATATTATTCAAGATTAATAGCTAATTAATTGCTAAATAGCGGCTTGATATTGTTTCGTTGTAAATTGAAGAAATCGGCTATATATGTTGCAAATTTAGTTCAGTTGGCTTCTTAAGACATGGTGTAACTCTTATTTCAGTCGTATTGAAATATCCTGTATAGTTTATGGTATCGTTTCTTTTGCCTCTGGGTGTAAATGTTCCGTGCAATCTTGAAATTATCATAATCTGCAGATTGTGAAACCTGAACAATCTAAAAATGATCACAATCTAGAATTGTTTAAACAATCTAGGAATGGTGAAATATTCCTAGATTGTGAACTCACAATCTGCAGATTATGATATACCCTAGATGATTCGTAACATATATACCAAAAGAAGCCTCTATGCATGGGTAGATGTTTCACGTCCTACATTGATATGTTATCTTTACCTAGTATTGTATCTGCATGTAAGTTCTCTGCAGTCGTGTACTGGTGGACTGGTTTGCCCCACTGTCTCTCAGCGGACTCCATCACTTCATCCAACACGGACACAGGACACTTGAACATGTTCAAAGAGATGAACTCACCCACTCTGGAAAAAGTCATTTTGGTTATCTAAATGGTCGGGTTCGAATCCCGCAGGGAACTCGTTCAGAAAAAAAGTACAACAATGTGTACTATTGCAGATAGTGTGATTCCAAATATGTCAATGTTATACTTGTTCACTATCTAAATGTAGTTCTACTCACATGATTTGTATCATTAATTTATCCATTAACTAGTCATATGAGTTTGCATTAAATTAGTACTATGAGGCTATATTGTCAACGTACTTTATCATTTTTTTTTTTTATCACTTTATTTCTTTTTGATATGGGTACAGCATTTTCATATATAGATGAAGTAAACACAGCAAGTCAAATATTAATATCTAATTGAATAGGTTGTGGCATGATGACCAAAATGTGACAAAAGAGTCATATTTGCATTGTGTATATGCATTTGATTTATATAGTTGATAATTGTAGTGTAATTTTGGTTTCAAACCCGCTAGAGTAGGTAGTCTGTTTGCCAATTTTTTGGAATAAATGAATTCTTTCGTTAAAATATAGAGGAAATTCAGGACATCGTTCCTTCTTTCTTTGAATCCAAAAATAACTGTTTCGGCATTTAATTTCAATTCGGTGTCGGTTTCATTTTGTATCCATTCTAGTAGATCCTGCCACAACCTTTTGACAAATCTGCATTCATATAGTAAGTGAATGACCGATTCTATTTCAGCATCACAGAATGTACACAGTGGCGATTCTATAAGTTTATAATTGTATAAATCTTTACATGTAATAAGAATTCTATGGAGAACACGATATTGGAACCATCTGTGTTTTGCGCTAAAGGCTGCTCTGAATGGTATGAGATTGTATATTTTCCATTGATTTAAATCAAAATCTGTATTCAATTCCTTTTCCCACTTAATTTGGTAAAGATGTTTTTGGGTTGTGTTGTCTTTGTGTAAAAGTTTGTTGTAGAATATACTACATCCCTTTTTAGCTTTATAAAGTATTTCCAAATTGGGGGGAATAAAGGGCAAATCCTTCTCTTTACTGAACTTGACCGAACCCCGTTTTGAATAGGATTTTAGAGAAGCTAATAAGCCCGCATATTCAATAAAATTTGTCTTAACATCGTATAGACCCACGAAGTCGTTATAGGGTAGAAATGTGCTGTCCTCGTTTAGAAAGTCATTAATGAATTTAATATTGGATTGCAGATAATGATCGTATATTATAGGTTTTTTCCCTATTATTATATTGTCATTTGCCCATATAAACTGTCTGCTGAAATTGATTTCATATTTACAGTTTTCTTGTAAATCAGACCAAGCATCAAATACGTCTTTCCAGAATGGGCTGATAAGATTGGGAATATACTGTGTCTTCAGATACGAAGGTCCCATTTCTATAGGGTTTAATTTACTCACTTGGTGTGTCGTAAAAACCAGGTTACTTAATTTGGAGTTATGTACATATAATCTTCTTATCCATGATATTTTCTGAGACTTAATTGTTTCTAGTATGGCCGGTACTTTTAGACCGCCTTCTTCATATGTTTTTGTTATCAAACATCGTTTTATTCTATCAGGTTTGCCTTTCCAAATGAAGGAGAAACATTTTTTTTGAAGATTCTTTATAGTTTCTAATTTTGGATTTGCTAGTGAAGTAAATAAATGATTAAGAGTTGGCAATATCAAACTCTTTAACACAGTTATTCTCCCTAAAGGTGTTAGATCTCTCAGAGACCAAATTTTCATTGTTTTGTCGATTTTCTTTAGTTTATCTTTATAATTTTTCTCTACCATTTCTGCTTTATTGTGTTGAAATAGAATGCCTAAAAGTAGAAATGGCTTTTGAGTCCAATCTAATAGATAATCTCTGCAATATTGCGTGCTTGAAAATTGTTTAGAACCTAACCAAACAACTTTAGTTTTGTCTATGTTTATTTTGAGTCCAGAGAATGATGCGTATGATTCGAGAACACGTAATGTTTCTCTAAAGGAGTACTTTATCATTTAACCTTTATCGTCAATGTACTTTATCCTATAACCTTTATCGTCAATGTACTTTATCCTATAACCTTTATCGTCAATGTACTTTATCCTATAACCTTCATTGACAATGTACTTAATTCTTTAGCCTTTATTGACAATGTACTTTATCCTATAGCCTTTATTGACAATTTACTTTATCCTATAGCCTTTATTGACAATTTACTTCATCGTATAGCCTTTATTGACAATGCATTGTATGATATAGCCTTCATTGACAGTTTATTTCATGCTATAACCTTTATTGACATTTTATTTTATGTCATAGCCTTTATTGACAATGTAATGTGTCCTATTGCAAAGATGTTTAATGATGTATATGAACCATCATGTTATAATGAAACTTTATTTCGGCAAGCCAAAAGCACACATGTAAAATGTACAGCTTACCTTTGCACGAACTTGTATGAGGGAGTTGCCCCTATAAACCTTGTGATTCTGACCAAGTCTTCTGTCCTGTATCGATACAGCCCGAGCTCAGAGGTAATAACCATCTCATACACCTTGCCAACCTCAACCTGCAGTTGGAAGCAAAGAATACACATCATCCACCACTCCCCTTTTTTCTTGGTTGATATTCAATTAGAGGGCATTTAGGGTGTTGTGAGGATTTATTTTGGTTAAAGGTGCATCCATTGTGTTTCCTAAAATTGTATTTGGCTTTAATACGTTTCACCTCACCATATGTGCTGGTTACAATACAAATACATTCACTCAGCTTGCAAATGTATTCCCAATCGCCAAATATATCATAATTACTAGCTATAGTGTATGTGCAGAAACCGAAACTGCGCGTCCCATATGCATGCACAGTAGTTATATGACCTGTTAAACATTATCAACTCAAATTTGTCTTTTTGTCTGTTGTAAATAAGATTCCATAATTACGTTTGACTCATTGACGCGCGCCACACGCTGTGCATTGTCCGGTTTTCGATCAGTAATCACTAGTTTTACCTTCATATCGTCAATATGCTAAGTCTTCTATCGTCAAAATGGTAGTTTTCGGTAACAGTTGGTAATTCTTGATAATGTAACACCATTTATAACATTTGGAATACGTGACCCCCAACAACACAATGGATGTACCTTTAACGTCGTTTTCAATTGTATTTCACTTATATCACGGCTGCTAGTATTAATGCAGGGAGAAGAGCCTGAACACCACGTGGCTATGTTGTGCGGTTGACTTGCGAGCATCGGCTGGAACTTGCGAACCATGGGTGAAATCCGCACTCGCATTCAATGTCACATTGCACCCAAACCTTACTGCATGTAAAATAGTTTTCTACAGCAGACAAAGTTGTCGGGAATCGAATTCCGGGCATTCTGATCTGATGCCGAATGTAATAACTACTGTGATAACCTTCTTTACAACAAATGTTTCAATAATCCATCTAGAGATGAGACAGACCATCCCCTGGCATGGCTTAGTACACTTACCTCTGTCGCCAGGACTGTTTGTGGGTTTTCTAAGTGACATTGCTCTTCAGGAATGAATTCGTAGAAATTCACATGGGGAATGATGGTGAAGTCGTGGTCGTCGAACTTCTTCCGATTGTTGTTATCCACACCAATCCCATAAAACCCTTCACTTGAAATGTGAACGCAGGACCGGAAGTAGGCGTCGCCAGTATAATGCATCTTCAGTTGCTTTGCCTGCAACGACAAACATTGAACCAATTTTATGCGAAATTCAATGTATTTCCTAGGTAATATTTAATAAGTTTATTTTTTTAAATTTTAGTAACGGTCACTTGGATTTGAACCCTAACTTCTGCGAAAGGGCGGATTCATTTTGGAGTTCGGAGTTACCCCTCGTTGACTAGAACAGTCAGTGCCTGTGTGGATTCATCTAGAATTTTCAAACCTCGTGCCCAGGGCTGATCAACTAATATCATCCCTGGGTTCATGGACCTGTCTTGGTTAGGATTCCTGACCATCAAAGTTTACCTTTTTCCAGGAGTTATAGCATGTAAACGTATGATTAATGAAAATGCTCTTGTCACTTGGTTTTCATGGTTAGAGGGCAAAGAAAAATGACTATTTCAATGGTCAATGTCAAACGAATCACAAACATCAAGTTTAAAAAGCAAATCAAAATTTAGAGCCAAACTTCGTTAAAGTTTAACCAACAATCTGCAAATGTGTATCACCGATGTATACCCAAAGCATCGCAAAGATTGGTCAAAAACTGTGGAAGGAGTTGATTTCAGAACACAGGTATAGTTTTCTGGACGGACGGACGGACGGACGGGATACGCCACGACAAAAACTCGCTTGGGTTTCACCCTTTAAAAAAATTACAAACCGTTGTGTATTATTATCACTTGACATCTTAATTCTAAACAGATAGCCTGCTATTAAATAAAGACATGTCAGCCATGATTAAATCAAGAAGATGTAGGGAATACACAATTCAGACCTACTCACAGCCGGATAAAACGCACCAGTGGCGGTGGCACTGATGAGTCGACAGGATGGCCACAGCTTCTGGAGTATATCTCTGCACCCATGCTTCAACTTTGACCGGATATCAGCAGCTCGCTGGGGATTGGGACGAATAAGCGACTCGAGTTCCAAACGTATCTCGGCACTGGTGCCAAGCTTCTCTGACAGAGATCCTTGCTCAATGTCTTCACACAGCTGTGTCCACTGTTCCTCGATGAGTCTGAAGAAGTTCAAGGCAGTTGTGGCGGTAAGAAACTGCATACAGTTGATATCTGGATCTCTTAGTGCAAAGAAGGCATGGACGTAGTTGCTGATTTGTTCGTTGAGAAGCCGATAAGAAGCTGGAGGAGAAACGCCAATGGTAGAAGGTTTGTGAGATATCGATGATATTGGTCCTCTGCAGACTCCTGGTGATACCTCTCTTGGAGGAAAGATCACTCGCACGTCCAGAACACGTTTCAGAGAGTTCATCCCGGGCCATCTTAGCTTCTCTCCTGGTAGAGTCTCAGACGCTGCCATCAAGTATTTCGACAGAGATCCTCTGTTCCTTGGAAACAGTTTACATTTGAATGACGTCGTGCCTGATGTGCTAATAAAGTAGTTTGCCTTTTCTGGAAATAATACATTCTCCTCACCTTCGGCCATCTTGTCTATGTAAGTCTGATAGTGACTGTATCTCGTCAGGGGGTGACTGTGCCGGAAGTTGGAGGGTGATAGGCTCGGGTTGAGGTTGAGGTTGTTGTCTCGGGCATAGAGGGTATTACACTGTTTTTCGAGTATTCTTTGCAAAACTAACTCTTGTTCAGCTGCTGCGTTGTGCATGATTTTTCTCAATTTTCTACTTGATTTCCAGTATTTCCAAGAAATTGTCATATATAGTTTGTAGTGACCCCACAGGGTCTTTAGTGTATGACTTCTTGCTGGAACGAGGTAAGCAATGTGGAGACACACGAGTGAGATGACCGATGTTATCAGACAGAGGAAGCATTCTGTAACGAGGATCAACGTTCATAAAGGGGGCATTCAAATAGTAAAGTGGATTCAAACGCAGCTCACATTAAGCAGACATAATATTCTTCACTTGAATTATATTACTTCTTGTATATATTCAGCCACTATAGCCTGACCTTCTACTAACCTACTTTGCAGTTTTGACGTCGAAATCAGAAAAGGTTGAAGCGTTATATTTCCCTCCTTCTTTAGAGAGAGAAAAAAATTAGGTCAATAATCTATTAGAATTGTGATATACATGTAGACGAGATTTAACGGCTAGGTGTACGCGACATGTCGTTCCGCACTTGACTACATTGCTTTTGTGACACCATCCTGTCTCAGGGTAAAACGTTGTTGCATTAAGTGCTTAATGTCGCCTTCGCCCGTTAGGCATTTCGGCAGACAGTGTCACATTGACATGCATGAGAGAATAGTTTTCCAGTAGGCTAGGGCCCTTGAAAGGGGGTTCCACCTAGGAACTCATTGGGAAGGTAATACCGGGTGTGTCACGATCAAAGTAGGCAGTTCACTTTGATCAGGTAATTTCTATTTGGCCGTTTGAGTGATATTATTGTGCTGTTGTGTGGTACGTCCCTCTACTAGGCTGAACTTATTGGCAATTTCTATTTCCCGGAGGTGCTAGTGTTTGGGCAGGGAGAAAGACAGTGCCGAGAGGATTAAGCATTGTGGTGAAACCTGCGAGCTTCGACTGGAACTAGCTGGCTAAGGTTGGTACTACATTATTTCAATGTGGCATTGCACCCCACCTTACTGGCTGTTTATAAGGTTGCCGAGCCCCTGGCGGGATTCGAACGAACGTGCCAACCACTGCACTGTCCCACCGACCCGCGGCACATTGATATATTTCTTTCATATATACTGACCAAGGTCACTTTTTAGGAGGAGGTTGGATAAGGGCTTGTACATTTTTTGGTGTTGTGAGTGCGCCAGCAGTAACTTTGCTGACAATGTACTTTCTCCAATCTCCTCCCTGAGTGCTTTGCGGGCAATTTCGAACCTTGGACACTCCAGTAATACGTGAGTGACACTGGCCTTGACGTGGCATGTTTGACAGTTTAGGTACGAGGAGCGTGTTGCACTGGTAATCATTGTGTCTAAATGCCTGTTGTGATTCGAGTGCATTGGTCTCGTTTTCAAAATTGGGCGTAGACTATGAAGCCAACGGCCTTTAGGACTGGTGTCCCATACCCTCTGCCACTTGTTAGTGATTGAATTTCTGATTATACTCTTGATTTCGCTTTTTGAATAAGGATAATCAGACATGTGCTCAATCTCTAAACCCTGACGTGCCAGTTTGTCAGCTCTTTCATTGCCTGGAATGTCTATGTGAGAAGGTATCCAGCACAACAGTATCTCTTTTCCGTGAACATATTTGATCTTGTGAAGGAGCTTTGATATGTCACGTAGTGTATCTGGTCTACTTGCTGAGTTCTGTGTGGTCAGTGACTCCAGTGCACTAAGGGAATCGAACAGTATTACTATCCGATGGTCTCTTAAATCTCGAGAGATTCTGAGTGCAGGGTGTATGTCCTCAAGCTCAGCCATATATACAGACTACCCGTTTGGGATGCGTACTGAGATACTTTAGGTATCGGATGTGCGTGTTGAGCTGATTAAGATGCCATAGGCAGTTCTATTTCTCACTGGGTCCTTTGAGCCGTCAGTATATATGTGTGCCGCGGACTCATAGAGACTGTCTATCCTGCTTAGCGCAATGCTTCGTATAGCAACAAAGGGTTCTCACTTTTTGGCACTTCCTAAATGAGAGAGGTGTCGATATTTGGGGCTTGGAGTATCCACGTTGGTACCAAACCTGGTTTAAGGCTTTCAGGGGGGTCTACAGTGTCACACTCGTGTTATCGCCTTAGCAGTTGCACCCTCAACCCGCTTGACATCAAGGAGGGTTTTTTGCGTGCAAGTGCTACGAGCTTCTTACTGAAGATGTCCCCCGTCCATATCTTTTTAACCAATGGATTAGTACTCCTACTCCAAAAGTATAAGGTCAACTGTTCTCTCCCGAGATCGAGTGGAGCTCCCCTGTTTCCACTAAGAGGGCATGGAGGGAGGTTCTAGGCATAGCTCCCGTCACCAAATTAAGTGCTTTGTATTGAATCGAATCTAGTTGCTTCAGAGTCGATGGGGCAGCTCTATGGTAAACCTCAAACCCATAATCTATTTTTCTTGGGATAAGGGACTTGCATTGTATAGGGAGAGCAGCGTGTCACTGTTTGCTCCCCACAAATTCCCTGAAACTGCTCGCATTAGGTTCAGGTCGCCTTGACATCTAACTGCCACGTGGTCAATATGTTTTGACCACGTAAGATGTTGATCAAAGACGACACCGAGAAATTTCGCTTCTTTCTCGAATGCGACAGTCTTGCCCTTGAGTTGAAGCCTGGGTGTGCAGCTCACCTGGGTGCCTTTCCGTCTAAATACAACCCCCACTGTTTTCTCTGGAGAGATGATGACCCCCATTTGTCACACCATTTTTCGACACCATCGAGTGATTCCTGCAGCAATGTTCTAATTTTGGAATCTCCCGGTGTCTCACCCAAACTGCCCCATCATCAGCAAACTTTGAGGTGTTGATATATTTGCGTTCATATACATGTTCAAAGAGACCGTCTATCATAATGTTGAATAGTGTCAGGCTGATAATGCTTCCCTGAGGAGTGCCATTATCTAGACTGTGTCGCTCGGACAGTTGGTCCCCAACCAACACTGATATTGATCGATTCTCAAGGAAACTTTGAACATAATTTGCCATTTTCCCTTTTATACCAACATTCTCAAGTTTAGAGAGGAGTCCATCATGCCATACCATGTCAAAAGCTTTGATAAAATCAATATAGACAGCAGCTAGATATTCTTTTCTTAGACGTAGAATATGGTCAAGACAAGAGCGTTGAGATCATGAGATAGCTGCCCTTGTGGTACCTTAGGCGTTTGTTCACCATTGCCTCCATCGCTTTGCACAAGTTAGATGTAAGGGAAATCGGGCGGTATGAGTTGGCCGAGGCCGCCTCCTTGACAGGTTTAAGGAGTGGTATTACTGAGGCATGTTTCCATGCGACAGGTACCTCTCCTATATCCCAAATCTTATTGTACAGTTTGATGAGGACGCCGATGATACCATCTGGTAACCTCTTAAGCATCTCATAGCTGACCATATCTTCACCTGGGCAAGTCGCTTTTCTGTTATGAATGGCATTTTTGAACTATTCCACCGCCGTGAAGCTGTAGTTATAAGATAAGCCACACTGTGGGGGCTGTTTGGGTGGTTTGAATAACTTCTCTGACTTTTTAAATTCAACAGAGAAGTTTTTATTGCTACTGACAGAGGCAAAGTGTTTGGCTAAAGTACTTGCTTTCTCTTTGATTGTTCTAGTGCCAGATAATTTGGGAATGATCTGAGTCTTGCGTTTCCCTCTTATAGCATGGGTATAACGTACGCTAATGCAACTTTTATACCCTGGGTGCACAGGTAGCTAATACCTTCGCGAGGTGACGTATGTTTCAGTCAATCAAATAATTTTCTCGTCCTGTGATGCATTAGCGTACGTTATGCCCTGAGACAGGATGGTGAGACCCCGTACATGTACTCCATTAAAAGGTAATTTCTGGACATCATTGATTATTTCGAGTATGCAACAAATTGACATTAAGAGTGCTTACCTAGAATGTTCAGGCAGAGGTTGTCCGTACTTGTTAGGTATGTGGTGTACAGTGTTACTATTGGAAGTACAACTGCCTTTAGCGAGAAGATGACAACCCAGTTCATCCTAACGCAATGGGTTATTTACTTACACCGAGCCTCTGCTACGTTCTTAAAGTGAATGCAGAGGATGAAAGGATAATGTATATGTATAGAGAAACATATCTGGCGCCTTCTCATGCTTGAAGTGTATACGGGTGATGAAATGATAATGTATATGTATAGAGAATAATATCTGGCGACGGCGCTGCTTTCAATCTTTATATGCGACGATACATGAACACTCCAAAAATGGAAATTATGCTGCCGGAGAAACTATATTTTGAATGTTTGATAGGAACATAATCTGTAAAATGATACCCACAATTTCAGACATCAGAGTATAAAACTACAACAACTAAATTTTATTTCTTTTTCAAATTCATAGACATATAGTACATAACCTATTCATAATATAGACCAACTGCAAAATAATTTCACTATTACAAGTTCACATAATGTTTACCAAGTTCACAAGTTCTTTTTTCCTTGCACCATACATTCACCGAAGTTGCAGTGTGTTTTAGTCTTCAAAAAGATTATGGCATACAGACCAGAATTTCATGAACTTTGAGTAATTGCAATTGGAGTAACATATGAGTTTATCAATCTCGTGTACATTTTTAAAGAACCACACGCTGTTGAATGTTTAGCATTTAACTTAAAAAGTCATGAAATGTAGAATTTGAATTAATAAATAATGATGTCGACATAAAAAAAAAACTATTGGACTTAAAATTGTTGACTCGTATTCACTCTAGGACATCTAAAAACATGATTGACTTTTCCATCTCGTCTAGTTAAGGAGATTCGAAAACAAGAATTTTTCTAACAGAAATATGAACAAATAATTTTTCGGAATTTCAAAATAAGTTTAGTTGATTTAGGGGGTATACCATATCTCTATTTCAGTCGTACTTTTCACTCGTAGATTGGTGTATCTTGTATTTTGTATGGTGACGTTTCTTTTGTGGTTGAGTGCAGTTCAATCATCCTAATGGGCTACCACAGTAATTTGTAAGAGAACAAGCTATATCTGCAATCAAGCAGCAACAGGTGGTGCGCCTTTTCTAATGGCAATAAGGAGATGACACAGAATGAAAAAGAAATATAACCAATTAAAAAACAATCTTCCTCAATCAATAAATAGAGTTTCAAAACGAATGTGTGTGTCTAGGTTAAGCAACGATGATCCATTTCCCATCCTCGATTTACACTAAAGGTGTTCACATTCAAATTTCCGCTGGCAGTTTTCGTTTTATGCATACGTGACACATTACACGTAATCGGGGCGTGAAATGGTCTGTTACCCTCTTCAATAAAGATATAATGCATAAACTTAGATAAAAAAAAATAGATGGCAAATTTGAACATATAAATATGCACAAACCTGCTACAGTGCTTTTAAATACCAATTAAATTCAGTAAATCCACGACACGACATTTTTTCCTATTTTAGATACACGACTCATGGTATGTACTTAATGGGAATGTACTTAAAGAAATATTGTTGTTTTAAAAATGAAATTTAGCTATCTTGCTTTAAGCAGTTATAGCCATGTACATTGTGAACTAGCCATATAACATTTGGCAAGTGACACGTTTACATCTGATATATCAAGACCCTTATATAATTTTGTTATGTTGATTATAATTTCTAATGAAAAGCATTTCAAGATATTACCTGAATTAAACTTACATGTGAGAAAAATGGCCATGCTTCGGAACAATTAATTATAAAAATGACTGGAAGCTAAGAGGGTCATTCCTTATCTGAGGTATAAACCGTTTCTCAGTTATGAATGTGCTTTATCAAATCTTAAACAGGGATTATACATAAGTATGTATATTCGTTTGATCCTTAAATTGTTGCAACAATTAATCTTGTTCATTTGAAAACGTGGTATATAAAGGACGAATAAAGCAACGTTTCATTTCTAAATAGCATTTTCATACGATGGCATATCAGGTGGATGGTGCGATTCGGCTGGATTTGTTTCGTTTTCTTTAAAGCGCAGCAATGTTGGATATGCTTACCACTGGATAAATAGATACTTGACTGAAACACTTGATGCATACAACATATCAGATAAGAAAATTTAGATGTGCTTGCTGGGCATTCAATGCGGTCGGAGACTCTGGTTACCAGATGAAGAAGGAAACAAATAAGCATATGGTTTATGTTCATAAAAAGGAAGTAGTTTTTCAAAACTGTTCATTTTCTAACATGTACGTATTCCTCTTGTAAATGCTCTTCAAGGACAAACTGACAGACTGTTAAGCCTCAACTTAACAGCTCCGCTCATGCGTGAAGAACAATAAGATGATAAATGTAGGTTACATAATCACATAAATATTTACGTAACCTTGACGTAAATGTGTGGTCCGAAAGTCTATTCTAAATGATTTATTTTTTATATAATCTCACGAACACTGAACACTGCAAGGTTTGTTGGTAGATGAACACATGGATTATTAATTCTGTACCATTTATACTCCTTCCTTTCATAACATGCTTTTTTAAATATCATTAATATAGCTTTGTAACATGGACTGACAGTCAGAACACACATAAATATATGACTGATAGATAGCACAGTCCATGAGCTGTTGTGTTTAAGGTTTATTATAATGATTCATGAAGAACATAATTCTGAATTTAAGAACTTCAAGTGAAGGTTATTTCGTGAAAATATTTACTTAAGAGAACCCTTTGACAGTGACAGTCGCAGTTAACTGACATTAATTCAAGTGTCAGATTCAAATGTTGAATATGGGAACCCTTTGAAAGTGGCGGTTAAGAAATATTCATTCAGGTGTCTGATTTGTTGTTGTTGTGTTATATTTCATTAGTTGATCATCAGGTTATACCTAGTGTTGGAGTGGTGCCTTTTGCTAATAAGATTATTCTGATTTTTTTTTCTTTCTGATTTCCATAGAAACAATTTGAACTTAGATAAAGAACCTTTTCTGACCTCCATCTCAAATTCATAAGTGAAAAATAATGTTAAGAAGACAAGGTTGGATTGAAAGTTGGAGCGGGGGACATCACAGTGCATCACATACACATATTTCTAGTTATAAATGAATGACATTGTATATAATTCTGTATTTATGCTCACTCTGACGTGAAACAAATTCCCTAACGGGCAATACAGAATTTTGTTTTCTTATCTTATCTTATCTTAACGTATCTTTATCATCTATAGTGTATTCATCCTTAAAGGGACTAGACGACCAATTGTGGTAACGAAAGTCAACGTGTCCCGTTATGCATGTCATAAAATGTCATAAACAAAAGGGATAAGATTTTAGAAATTGCGATTGCCTTAAATGTTCTAATTTTTCTAACTCAAATCCGTTGAATGAGTAAAAAAAACAAAACATTGACTATAGAGTGATGCTGTTGATCACTTTTGGAGATTTTAAAGAATAACATTTAAAAAACTGGAGCTTTATAAATGTTGACCGATGGTCACTTCAAAGAGCTACCAAAACTAGGGCTGTGTATTGACTCAATTTTTTTTTTATTGCGATACGTATTGCTGAACTGTAATGTAATGCAATACTACCACAATATTACAAGATCCTCTGACAATGAGATATTTCTCTAGAAACCATTTTAACAAGTGCCAATGATAGTGCAACATGCTAAATGAACTCTACGTTCAACCTTTTGCAGTTTAAACGTAGCACAATTGATAAAATGACTTTCAGTTCTAAAAACATCATTTGTAATACAGTCCAACACACATTCTAGTACTAAATAAACGTTAGGTCAGTAAATGTGCCTTTTACAAGATAAATGAATAAAATTGACTTAATATTTATTGGTGCAATATACTGCAATATGAACATCGTATTGAAATACATCTATTGCACAACTCTGTATTGTAATATATTGGTATTGCAATAATATTGCACAGCCTTAACCAAAACTGTTACTGTTAACTGGGAGGTATGGCAGAAACAAAAATAAGAGTGCATTCAATCGCCCCTTCTCATTTGAGACACAAACCTATCGGTTTCGTTTTTGTCATAATAAGATGCTTCAAAGACATCACAAATTACATGATATTTGCACCAAGACACACAAGTAGGTGAACGAACTTTCGGGATGCGGCTTTATATTTTACTTGGATGAATCTTCCCTTCGCAAATCTTCCTAAAACACGGACATTATGAATAATAAAATATCTATACGGACGACTGAATTCAAATGAAATATTCTAAAACCAAGTTTCTTCATGATCCTGGCTAATTCATACGAAAAACTTAACACACAATGGGGCATGCTCGTTCATTCAAAGTTTCAAAAAACATTACCTTTTCAAATCTACCCAAATGAATCCATAGAGATAAGCAAGTCCTAGTGAACAAAGCGTTTGAAAGACATATACCCTTATAGACCCTACCCTATTACTAAATAAATATACCCTGGCTAACATGGCTATGCAACGTTGTCAACAAAGCACTTTAAGAAAGTGCTTTAACCGTATTTCCGAAGACCATTGTTTTTTGTGTTCTGGGATTGTCAAATGTCTCCTCAACTCGGCTGTAATGTGACAACACATTGACATAAGAAATGCAGGAACAAGAGCGATTCTTGTAGCTTTGGTATCCATTGCCCAGCTTTTGTCAAATTCAAATTTTTTTGGTGTTACTTTTGACGGGTTTTTTCACATATGGGATGGCCAATATTAATAATGTGTAGCAATTTTATGTGTCACGTGACTTTACACCAGTATGAAGATCACGTTGTTATCAATATTTTCCAATTTTCTCCAAAATGGTTAATCTGTTTAAAAACAAAAGTTAATGTTTAGGCCCTGTGTATCCGATGCTTACTGTCAACATAAATAATATCCATTTTCCATAATTTCATTTTAAAAAGTGTATACTTTCTTTTGCCTGTCAGTTTATATCCATAGAACAAAAACGAAAAAAAAAATTCCCAAAAAATTCCAAGGATCCTTTGAGAAGTTGGCGTATACATGGTGGTCAGTGGTGAAGGTATATAATAAAGAAAAAAAAACAAGAGTATGTTGCAAAATCGAAACTTAATTTGACATAAACATGTATCTCCATTTTCATTTGAATATATTATAAGAGGTTTCGTCTTTTTCATGTTTTTCCAATCTCAAAATCTTTATATTTTATTTTAGATATGAGGTTACGTTGAACTGTTATTTTTTATGTTATTTCAATCCCTTTACTTTCATTATTCTACCACTTTTAGTCGTAAATACTGTACAATGACCATGTCCAAAATGTAGCTGCATTGCTTCGCCACAGTAGCTGTTTGATACCTGACGTCGCATTTTGGTTAGCTACATAATAGATAGCTTTATAACCCCTTACCTAAGTAGCATCGTGTTTATTAACATTGATCGAATTATCTTTAATGTAATATTCACTTTATGAAAGGACTATTCAAATTGGTCGAATCTTCAAATGTGTTTAGCTTTCTCTGTATGTTATTTGTTATATATAGATGGACTTTAGACAGGTTGAAAATCACGCTTGTCTTGTAGAGTGTTTTCAAACTGATTAATGGGAAATGCAAACCATTTAAATGCATGTGTGTGTATTTCTATATCGATTTTATCGATTTTAATTTAAATTGGACACATGCTTATCAGGAAATATAGATGTTTTCAGATTTTAAAAAAATCTAAAGTTTTTTCAGAATCACGTTGATCACTGCTGATATGCTATCAAATTATAACTGCATCAGAATCAATTATTCGATGATCAATATCTGGAAATCGTACAAGAATTACATCGATTGAATTCCAGGTGTCTTAGAAGCAGAAAATGGAGGATTATGAAGACCGAATGACGCAGAGTACACTAAACACCAATAGAAACGTTAGCCCACTTCTTTTTTAAATAACTTTTTAAGTATCAAAGATAGTTGAGAAATGAATGGTTTAACACATAGCTGAATAACTTAGCTGTATGCTAATAACACGTTTAAAATTCCTGATGGATTCAAATGTGTTATTAGCATAAAACTACGTTATTCAGCTTTCTTTTGAAACATTCATTTCTAAAATATCTTTGTTACTTAAAAAGTTATTTAAAAAAGAAGTGGGGTAGTGTACAATTTCCAGATTTTATACTTGATCATATTTTTCAGTTGCTTCTAATTGTAGAAGTGCTGACCCCGTGAGCCCAAATATGGGTCGTGATCTAAAACACAGTATGTTCATCTTCTTCCCAAGTACTTAAAGTGTATGTTATAACAGTAATAAATTCTCCTGGATAGTGTACATTTTGAAATTATTAAGTTTATTGTTAAAGCGTGATGAGCTACAGAGAAATTGGCTCTATGTTGTCAATGTTGTTGAATGTGTGTTTTAATCTGAAGTTTGGTCCAGCTTTTATGTGTCATGAAATACTTGATCATACTTTTAGTCGCTTCAAAACGCACTCCAGAATCTCCTGTCTGCCAGTGAATCTGTTTAGCTTGTACTGTGAACTGGTCGAGTCCGGGTTCAACTTAAGAGTGATCTCCCTTATCTCGTCAAACGTTCCTTTAGTTGTCTGCAGTACGGTAGGTGGCGCTATCTGGCCCTTGCTGTAACTCCACTCATACACTTTGTAAATGTCGAGCAAAAGTTGATGTACCTGTAACAGAGATTTATTCTTCGTCCAGGGAAATTATGAACGCTTTTTTTTCTCTCACATCTTCATTCAATAGTCTACATCTAGCTCCAACAAGGTATGTTTATCCGCAAAACTCTTCCGAACTCACTGATTATCTTCACAGCATTTGCCTCGCAACTCTACCGGCACCCGAAGTTATTTATATCATGTTTTTGTCAGCCAATACAATATCGTAAAGTGAAATTCTTCTCATCAATGCACTGTCCGTTATGTCCCCACAGAGGTACTCAAAGTTAGTTCTTTTACACAGACTAGAGTACTGGCTGTGGGGAGAGAATGGGAACTGCCTTATTGCTCGATATAGAGTCCTGTCATTGGCTATTTATTTATAGCGATCGAGGCAAGTGTTATGGAAACAATCAGGGTAAATGGAGTAGTCTTAATAAATTAATCTTGACAAGAATGATCCTTTTAAATTCAAGAAGCGATTTTTTATGTTCTAATTTACATGGTCTTGATTGGTCCTTGGTACGTTGTTATTTTATTGTATATATTAGATGCTCCACTTGTATCGATCTAACCACTGTCAAGCGTTACATTCCCGTTACGTTACAAATCGATTTCAGCACGATGATATGCCTGTATGTTTTTAATATGAATCATAAAAATATATCCTATCCAAAAGTAAAATAAGAAATAGTTCTGTGTACACACGTGTGAATCATAAACGTTGTTCTGTCTATACGTCCTACAGCAAATATTTCGGTAATGATATCTTTGGTACAATTGTCATATCTACTATTTTTTAAAATATCTCTATTGACCTAACCTCACCTTGTCTTTGTCTGTGTCTGTCAGTATGTCGTCCTCCACGAGTTCAACGAACACGTAGAAGAATGGGGTCCCTGAAACCTTGCCTGGGGTATACAAGAGGACATCACGTGAGAAGCAACTCGTTCATAAATAGACGGCATAATGTAATAATTTCATAATTTCAAATTTAGTTCAGTTAGCTTTTGTAGACATAGTGTAACTCTTATTGAATGGTAAAATATTTCTAGATTGTGAGCTCACAATCTACAGATTGTTCGAACAATCTGCAGATTGTGATATACCTAGATGGTTCGTAACATGTCCTACATTGGTATGCTGTTACATTTAGTTATCTCTGCTTTACCCAGTATTGTATCTGCATGTAAGTTCTCTGCAGTCGTGTACTGGTGGACTGGTTTGCCCCACTGTCTCTCAGCGGACTCCATCACTTCATCCAACACGGACACAGGACACTTGAACATGTTCAATGAGATGAACTCACCCACTCTGGAAAAAGTCATTTTGGTTATCGCATGGTTCGGTTCGAGTCCCACAGGGGACTCTTTCCTAAAAATGTACAATAAATTCGAATTGTGTGATCCCAAATATACCAATGTTATACTTGTTCACTATCTAAATGTATATCTAATCACATGGTTTCATTGTTTCTTTGAATAACCCATTAACTAGTCACATGATTGTGTATTGAACTTTACACTATAGCCTTTATCGACAATGTACTCTTCTCATATATCTTTTATCGACAATGTATTTTATTCTGTAGCCTTCGTTGACACTTTGCGTTATTCTATAGCCTTCATTGACATTGTACTTTTATTGACATTTTACTTCATGCAATAACCTTTATTGACATTTTACTTCATGCTATAACCTTTATTGACATTTTACTTTATGCCATAGCCTTTATTGACAATGTCATGTGTCCTATTGCAAAGATGTTTAATGAGGTATGGTATATTAATCATCATGTTGCTGTAGATGCGTTAAAATGATATCTTCAGCTAGTGTAATCTGAAGTATTTTATTTGTTTATACATTTACTTCATATATTATATATATAGACATATTTCTAAAAAAATCCATATATATATATATATATATATATATATATATATATATATATATATATATGAACACATGTAAAATGTATAGCTTACCTTTGCACGAACTTGTATGAGGGAGTTGCCCCTAAAAACCTTGTGATTCTGACCAAGTCTTCTGTCCTGTATCGATAGAGTCCGAGCTCAGAGGTAATAACCATCTCATACACCTTGCCAACCTCAACCTGCAGTTGGAAGCAAAGAAAACACGTCATCAAACATGTCTACCAAACCCAATTTTTTCTTGGTTGACATCCAGTTAAAGGGCATTTAGGATGATGTGATTTATTTTGGTTAACGTTGTTTTCAATCGCATTTCACTTGTATCATGGCTGCTAGTATTAATGCAGGGAGAAGGGTCTGGACACCATGTGACTATGTTGTGCGGTGGACCTGCGGGCATCGGCTGGAACTAGCGACCCATGGACAAACCCGAGGGTTTCTTTACTTTCAGGCTCTACAACCTTACCATACCCTCGGTATCATCGTTTATCTATATTATCAAACGTTTTTAATAATAAAAGACGCTCTGTTATCGCGTTATCGAATATCCCTGGTAAATGTAAGAGTCGCTCGTAAAATCCTTGAACTAGGAACTAGGAAGGAAAAAGCAGTGGATGCGAAGCATCCAGGGTTTTTCCCTGACTATCAGGGTCTACAACCATATCATACCCGATCGCGAGGTAGAATGGTGTCTTTATGGTGTATTATGATAATATACATATACATACATATTATACCGTTTTTAAATGTAAAGCAGGCTTTGTTATTAAGTTTATTGAGGATCCCTGGTGAATAGAGTCGTTCATAAAATCCTTGTTTTGACCTGTAATCAGCCTGTTAACAGCACGCTATATGAGTTGCTTTTGTACCATTGAATCGCATCTGCCTGGTTGGCGCAGCAGACTGAAGCGCTAGCCCACCTACTACAGGAGTTAGTGGATATGGGTTCGAGATGCACTTCCTTCAAAACATGTGCTGTTCATATTTTGTCATAAATTTGACAAGTTTTTCAAAATTAGTCCAAACCCTTTAGTCAAAGTTAGTTTCTTCAGATCTTTACTTTCAAGCCGTCATCTTAGCAAATTCTTTCTAACAGGGTTTACAACTGCCTGTGTAAACCCTCCTGGAGGGACTTGCAATGTTGTAATTCCCTCGTACCAGGTGATACGGTTTAGAAAAGTCGTTTCAAGTATCACGTTATATGGCTGGTAGGTTGATAAATCGCTGTAAGTCCCTCGTACCGGGTGATGAAGAAATGTAACCAATGCTAACCATACGCTACGATCTTGAAAAGACTCTCTGAAATGAACGATACGGAGGTTGGTTGATAGCCACTGTCTCTCATGTCCCGCATTTAGGGTAATAACCTTATTGTTTCAATAATCCATCTACAGGAGGGACCATCCCCTGGCGAGACTTTGGACACTTACCTCTGTCGCCAGGAATGTTTGTGGATTTTCTAAGTGACATTGCTCTTCAGGAATGAATTCGTAGAAGTTGACATGTGGAATGATGGTGATTTCGTAGTCGTCGAACCTCCGACTAGTGTCATCCACAACAATCCCATAAAACCCTTCACTTGATATGTGCACGCTGGTCCGGAAGTAGGCGTCGCCAGTATAATGCATCTTCAGTTGCTTTGCCTGCAACGACAAACATTGAACCAATTTTATGCTAATGTATTTCCTTAACTATGTTACACAACTAATTTGAACCCTAACTTCTGCGAAAGAACTTCATTAATGTAGGAGTCTGAGTTACCTTCCTTTGACTAGAACAGTCAGTGCCTGTTTGAATTCATTAAGAATTTTGCAACGTCGTCCCCAGGGCGAATCAACTATCATCACTGGGATCACGGACCTCTGTCCTATTGTTGCACCAGCTATCCTCCAAATAAGTAGTTTAAATGTAAGGGCAAAGGTTATTCTTGTCATCTAAATTATCATCTAGATTTAACATGAGATGGTATTTTATCAGCGTGAAGAGAATGACATCGTCTAATTAATCTGACGAATTAGAAGTAATAGTAAATGTTTAAGTTCCAACGTTAGGCGATAAAGAAATATGACTATTTCAAAGGTCAATGTCAAAGGAAACACATGTATCAAGTTTCAAAGACAAATTTAAAATTTGAACCAAGTTTCGCTAAAGTTTAACCCACAATTTGAAATCAGAGAGCCGAGCCAAAGGCCATAACTCGGAAAATAGTAATCTGATTGGTCCCAAATACTGCAAAAGCGTATCACGATGTATATCCAAAGCATGTGTAAAGTTTCACAAAGATTGATCGAAAACTGGAAGGAGTTGATTTCAGAAAATATATACAGGTATCCTTTTCTGGACGGACGATTTAGGGAATATGATATTCAGACCTACTCACAGCCGGATAAAACGCACCAGTGGCGGTGGCACTGATGAGTCGACAGGATGGCCACAGCTTCTGGAGTATATCTCTGCACCCATGCTTCAACTTTGACCGGATATCAGCAGCTCGCTGGGGATTGGGACGAATAAGTGACTCGAGTTCCAAACGTATCTCGGCACTGATGTCAAGCTTCTCTGACAGAGATCCTTGCTCAATGTCTTCACACAGCTGTGTCCACTGTTCCTCGATGAGTCTGAAGAAGTTCAAGGCAGTTGTGGCGGTAAGAAACTTCATACAGTTGATGTCTGGATCTCTTAGTGCAAAGAAGGCATGGGCGTAGTTGCTGATTTGTTCGTTGAGAAGCCGATAAGAAGCTGGAGGGGAAACGCCAATTGTAGAAAGTCTGTGAGATATCGATGATATTGGTCCTCTAAGGACTCCTGGTGATACCTCTCTTGGAGGAAAGATCACTCGCACGTCCAGATCACGTTTCAGAGAGTTCATCCCGGGCCATCTTAGCTTCTCTCCTGGTAGGGTCTCAGACGCTGCCATCAAGTATTTCGACAGAGATACTCTATTCCTTGGAAACAGTTTACATTTAAATGACGTCGTGCCTGATGTGCTAATAAAGTAGTTTGCCTTTTCTGGAAATAATACATTATCCTCACCTTCGGCCATCTTGTCTATGTAAGTCTGATAGTGACTGTATCTCGTCAGGGGGTGACTGTGCCGGAAGTTGGATGGTGATAGGCTCGGGTTGAGGTTGTTGTCTCGGGCATAGAGGGTATTACACTGTTTTTCGAGTATTCTTTGCAAAACTAACTCTTGTTCAGCTGCTGCGTTGTGCATGATGTTTCTCAATTTTCTACTTGATTTCCAGTATTTCCAAGAAATTGTCATATATAGTTTGTAGTGACCCCACAGGGTCTTTAGTGTATGACTTCTTGCTGGAACGAGGTAAGCAATGTGGAGACACACGAGTGAGATCACCGATGTTATCAGACAGAGGAAGCATTCTGTAACGAGGATCAACGTTCATTCAAATAGTAAAGCAGACTTACTATACTTCACGTGAAATATATTACTTTTTTTATATAATAAGTCACTATAGCCAGACCTTTTACTGTATTTTGCAGTTTTGACATCGAAACAGAAAAGGTCGGAGCGTTTTATTTTCAGATGATATTTCTATCACATATTTCATTTAAATTTGTGAAAACGTTAGTACTAGTAGTGAGTAAACGGTCATTGCTGGAAAAAGATCCCTCTTTCTTTAGATAATCTCAATTTGATAAAAAAAATGGATCCTAAACACTTGCTTTGATAATCATAGTTAGGAGATCTGCTTCACAAAATTATAAGGAAGTTCAGAAAGCACCAAGACTGATGTACGGTTAATTTACGGTTTACCGCCTATCGTTTTGCAGAACGTCAAATATGCACGGTTAAGTCGTTTCAGTCTAACATTAGGGCAACAAATCTGTTATGATAGTGTTATATAAGATACCCACGGCATTAGAACACAGGTCAATGGCACCGACACAATAATAAATGCTCGCTATTTAAGACATCGGTTTGAGTGTCGCTTAGCAAATGACGTCATATTTTACGTCACTTTGATTGTTCAATTGCTAGTGAATGTGTTCTATGACGGAAGGTATTACTATTTTAAAAATATAGTTCATACAGATAGTATGATATATCAACGGTTTCTACATCAAAGCGAGTAAGTGTTTAAAGGTATCTACTATAATAAATAGAAGACTCGTTGTTGTACTTTATCGTAGGCCTTCGTCTTTTTTGCTCCCTGCTATGTTTTATTCAACGATAAAGCACGCCACCTTATCTTGTATTTCTTAAATAAATGAAGACGAGACTTAACGAGCTTAGTCTACGTGACAAGTTGCTCCGCACTAGACTACATTCCGCGTTTGTGTGACCCCCATTTATGTTAACTCCATTAAATGGGAAAATGTATGGCTTGTACATTATATTATGCTCAAATGTATGACTTATAAATGATATTGTGTTCAATCGCATTATATTAGTTACACGGTGTTTTGACAGGGTGTACGGGCTGTAAGACCCTTGTATATTCCGTATTTTCCTGAGGCGCAGCCGAAGGAAATGCGGAATATACAAGGGTCTTACAGTCCCGTACACCCTGTCAAAACACCGTGTAACGAATTTATTACTCTTTAGATCTATTATCTGTACTTATTTCACTCATTTTTCGATAAAATATATAGGCTACATAGCTATTTCCGTTTGTGATAAAAACTCCACACAGTGTGAAACAGCAAAAAAAATGTAAAGAGTGTACCGCTCCATATCAAGGGAGATAACTCTGCGGCTAAAAAATAATCGATTTTTAAATTATTTTTACCTGAAGAATAATAGAGAGACACGTGTTTTTATTGAATTAGTTTATTGACGCAAACAAAATAAATAATTTATATTGGTTGAAATCACCGTACTTATGTTTGTTAAGGTAAGTTTCGATCCTGAAATTCCGAGTCGAGCAACCGTTTTACTTCCGCATTCCATCTAAGGTCAAGGTCATCCGTAGGACCTGTGTAGTTAGTCACATGACCTGTCTCAGGGGTCATACGGAGGGTAGACCCTGGCAAATCCGCCTACACGGTTTCGTATGCATTGGCTATTGACCAATCACAATTCAACAAATTTATCTAAAGGGTAATAAGCATACGTACAACACTTGTAATGATGTTGTCCTCAATGGAATGGCTTGTAAATAATACTGTGCCCAATGTTATGGATTGTTATTATACTGTGCCCAATGTTATGGATTGTTATTATAGTGTGCCCAATGTTATGGATTGTTATTATAGTGTGCGCAATGATACGTTAAGTTAAACATAAACAATTTAAGTATTATACAGTAGATCATATATATTTAGTTTTATAAATGTATCTGAATTATATATGCAAGAATACCATACCATCGCACACCATACATGAAACATATTATATATATTTAAATACACACACGGGACATATTTTTGGACATCGTTGAGTGAGTACAGTTTGTAACAATTTTATATTAAAAATGTTTACCTAGAATTCTCAAGCAGAGGTTATCCGTCCTTGTTAGGTATGTGGTGTACAGTGTTACTGTTGGAATCGCAACTCCCGTTAGCGAGAAGATGACTGTCCAGTTCATCCCGGCGCAATGAGAAATCTTCTTACCTCGAGCTTGAAATGTATACGAATGATGAAATTAAAACGGATAACGGCTGAGACATTTGTCAAGCAACTGCTCCCTAGATCCCACCGAAGTGCCTTGGCCTAGCTGCGTTGCAGTTCTCTCCCTTTGGAAATTGAACGCGGAAGATTCACTCGCCCCGAAACGCCTCTTGATTATCTGCAAGTTTTGTGACTCTCAATCAATGGAGGACGAGTTTCATTTTCTGAACAGTTGTCCATTCTATTCGGATTTACGGTACAGTTTCCTCAAAGATATTAACCAGTGTGACCCGGGTTTCTCACTGTTGTCTACCGACCAACAAGCCATATTTATGTTGAAAGACACAGCGATGGTTAAATCTCTTGCCGCACTAGTTTTTCGAATGTATAGGAGGAGAGTGTTATATAATCCATAGGAGGGTAATCAAGTGGGGGTTGGGGTGTACAGTTAAACAATCGGTGAGTGTGTGAGTGGTGGGGAGGGGTGGAATTGGAAGGGATACGGAGTTTGTAATGTAAGGTTTTGTACATTGTATGTACTTTTACATTTTTACATCTATTTTAGAACAAAAAGTTATATGTGTCTCATAGGCCTAATGTCCGGGTGCTATATAATACTGTTTTAAATTGTTTTTTATGTATGGAATTTTAGCATGTGACACAAAAATAAACTATTTATCTTCTCCTGTATAGAGAATTATAGTATCTGTCGACAGTGCTGTTCTCACGCTTAAGATGCGATGAATTCCTAAAGTAGATACCACAGCAGAAATCACAGATATTAAGCTATGTCTTCAATCAAGCAGCCTCATTGTACCTCTACAAGGTGTTACATGGTCACACGGCAGGCTGTAGCATGAGATCCTATGTTTTCTTGATACTGTACTGGGAATAAGGCGATCTCACAGAATGGAAAAGAACTGTTGCCAAATGCAAAACATTCCTCCTCAATCGATAAATAGAGTTTGAAAACGAATGGTTATGGCAAGGTTAAGCAACGCCGATCCATTTCCCATCCTCGATTTACACTAAAGGTGTTCACATTCAAATTTCCGCCTGCAGTTTTCGTTTTATACATACGTGACACCATTTTTAACGACTACACGTAATCGGGTCGTGCAATGGTCTGTTACCTTCTTCAGTGAAGATATAACTCATAACCTTTAACAAAAGATCGCAAATGTGAACATATAAGAATGCAAAACCGTGCTACAGTTCCTTTAAATACCCATCACATTGAGGAAATTTTCCAACACTCGGCGTTTATTCCTTTCTTATATAAATGACTCATGGTATCGGGAGTGTACGCAGAGAAATTTTGTTTTCTTAAATAAAATTTATCCATGAGTTAATGAGTTTTACTGCTCCTGTAACCTCACTCTTTGCTTAAAATTTGACTTGTGCCACGTTAACAAAAATATATATTATGTGGTTTTGGGATATTTGTAGATTATACTTTCTAATGAAAAATCTTTCAAAATAATATCTGGATCACACACATGATTATGAGAAACATATGCTTCGGAACAATTAATTCTAAAAATACCTGTGAGCTAAGAGGACAATTGCTTATCTAAGGTATAAACCGTTTCTCAGTGATGAATGTGTTTAATACATTTATCAAATCGGAAATATTGATTGAACATAATTGTGTGTATTACTTATATCATGAACGAAAATAGCAAAGTTTTTTCATAGGATGGCAGAATTGCTAGAAACACCAGGTGGATGTTGCGACTCGTCTGGATTTGTATATAAAGCGCAGCAAATATTGCATATGTTTACCACTGGATAAGTAGATCCTTGACTGAAACACTTGATGTATACAAAATATCAGTTTAGAAAATTTAGATTTGCCTGCTGAGAATTTAAATCATGTAGAGAGACGTTGGGTAACCTGACGAAGAAGTAAAAATGTAAGTATATACATGTAGTGTATGTTCATAATAAAGAAGCTTTATTCCAAAAAAATCATTTTCTTACGTATACCTCTTGTAAATGCTCTTCAAGGACAAACTTACAAACTGTTAAACCTCAACTCAACAGCTCCGCTCACCCGTGAACAACAGCAGGTTTATCAATGTAGATTACATAACCACGTCACTGTAAATTTGGGGTCTTAAAGTCTATTCAAACATTTTAATTTTTAATTTTCTCTCACAAACACTGAACAATGCAACGTTTGTTTGTAGATGGACACATGGAAACTTACTTGTGTACCCACTTCTATACTCCGTCATTAACATAGCTTTGTTACATGGACTCACCTTCAAATCACACATAAAGATATGACTGTTAGATAGCGTATGTCCATGAGGTTTTGACAGATGTATGAATAATTATCATAGTTCATGAAGAACATAATTCTGAATTCAAGAACTTAAGTGAAGGTTATTTCGTGAAAATATGTATTTAAGGGAACCCTTTGATAGTGACAGTTAAATGATATTAACTCAGATGTCAGATTCAAATTTTGAATATGGCAACTCTTGAAAGTGACAGTTACGAAATATTTATTCAGGTGTCTAATTCAAATTCTGAATATAAGAATCTACACACTTGCTGTTAAACAGAATATTTAAATAGTTTATCATCAGTAAACTGTAAATCAGTAATTTTAGTTTATTTTCAACAATATAAAGGACATCACTGATTGATAAATAATATTACTGGTTAAGTCATTTTAGTTGAAAGTAGTTGCACTTGATAGTATTTTTTGCCACTATAGTTTCATTTTTCGACAATATATATATATATATATATATATATAATTATACGTGATGACCCACTTGAGTGATGTTTTTTATAATGTCAGTACAAACGCCTTACCTCGGTCTATGATGCTAACTATATAGGTATCAATTCTTTTAAAGGCATAAACTATATAGCTATATATGCATATGATTATTATCATAATTGACAGTGATAGGGAAATGTAGTATCTCTTTTCAGGTAGAGACACAGCTGATTATCATTTCATGTTGTACAGTTAACGAGCTCCAATACATTGTACATCGTGTGTTTGGAGGGCATTTAGAAGTGGCATACGTTGTTTATAACAGGAAGAAGATTTTCTGTGTAACTTGTTTAAAATAACGTATTTTCACGTTGTTATCCAGAAAATATTCCTGTTCCACTCCATCAAGATGCGTGCGTGTGTGTATATATATATATATATATATATATATATATATATATATATATATATATATATATATATATATATATATATATATATATATATATATATATGAGTGTGTGTGTGTCTTATTTGTTAATATATGAACATGCACTTATAACAATTAAAGATAAAACTGATATACGAGAATGAACAGAGGTTCTATTTTGAAGTTACTTTTATTCCCTGTTTTATTAATACAGTTTATGCAGTTTAGAAGACTCTTTTAGTATGTCTATAGCTACTTAATTGTACGACCAAGAAAAGCAGAGAGAACATCCTTGAATAATGTAATATAGTGTCGCTAATATCTCGTCTGACAAAGCAAATGTCAACTCAGGGACTTATGATGTATTGTCAAGGAAATCCTTAATGAATTATTTAAACACAAACGAGACAACAACGGGAATGACAAATGGTAATTTCGAATTTCCTTTACAAGAACATATTAAAGAGGTTGCGAGTTAACAGATTGTGACCATGTCAAGCAAGAGTATTTTTCCTTTCACGTTAGGTTAGAACACACACGATTTTAAAGGCACTGTAGCATTGTTTTTGCAAAATTTGTTTTCTAAAATTTCTCATTTATTATTAACGTTTGCACAACATATTGTTACGTTAGAGGATTAAACATCTTATTACACAAACCAGTTATCCGTAGTGGTAATAACAGTGTTGCGCATAAAACAAAAATTGCACATTTTATTGTGAACACATTTTATTATTTCGAATGACAAAAACGATTCCCATGGCTTTACGGAACCATGTACGCTAATTTTTTTAACTTGATTTTCCTAAAAGAGAAATGTGTTTTACGATTGGTGACGTAATACATTTCATCGACTTAATTCAGCGAACTTAATTCGTGCTATTGCCCCTTTAAACCACGACTTGCGGTTATAGGCCAGGACCATTAGTCAAAAGATATGGACAACCCGGAAAAAAATAGTAGAAAGCTGATTTTTTCTGAAGACCTTAAAAATATCTTACTTTTATCAATGGCACAAAGTTCTGCAAATTCTAGCTGGTGGCTTTTTCAAAATGGCCGCCATTTCCAAGATGGCCGCCGGCGTTTCGGTAAATAGTTAAATTATTTTTATTTTTAAGTTTATCATGTCATGTCATATATCAAATGAAAGCCCTCTTCAAATGGAATCCAAATAAGCATAGTTTAAAAGGGCAATTAGTGTATCCATTATTTGTTTTTGAAAATTGCACACTCAACAGGAGTTGCTTCAATGGTTCATCAGTGGTCAACATCCTTGAAGTTTTGTCGCAACTCCCTAGTGCTCACTACACCCTGGGTACGTCGAACTGAGGTGCTTGCTAACTCGCAAAAGCTTGACTCGAGGACGAGTCACTTTGTGGAGGGGGTGTATGTGGCAAGGTGAGATGAAAGTGTTCCTACTGGCTTTCTACCCGGCTACTGGTATTAGGTACACTCATAATTCTAAACTAACAGTCAAAATAAAGAATACACTTTAGTTGGTTTTTATCATATGTATGGTTTTCAATTACAAATATCTTGAGTTTCCGACGTCGTACTCTAAACCTGAAAAGTGTAAGCCTTTAGTCAGCAATCCAAGAATATGTCTTTGACTTTGATTTTTTTTAAATTGAAATTTTAAATTAAAAACTTTTTCAAAAATTTATTCATTGTTCATTGACATATAACACATATTCTATGTGATAATCAATAATATGCCTCATTCTGTACACATTTACAACATTTTAAACATGGTAATTTATTACCCCTGTTTACATTAAACAAAGAACTTAAATGTAACCACAATCACCAATCAATTCATTCAAACTACTGCAGATAAGTATTATTGTATCGTGCCGTATTGCATCTGATTTCTTTTAAATATTGAACTGAAACTAACTGGCAGTTTATTTATGTTTTATGTGCATTTGAATTATGTGTACCTGCTGTAGTCAAGTGATAATGAAGCTCAGCGTTCTACCTTGCTGTAATTCGTGCCTTTTCTTGACGTCAATGTCGGCCATGTGTAGTGACAACGACATTTACATAACATGAACATTGAGAAAAAATAACTTATCACTGAAAAATTCCAGCAGCAAAGATACTAATAGTCAACCGGTGCTTTAAACTTTCACAAATGCTCTATGTTATCTCAAGGCTTTGTTTTTCATTTTTTGCGCTCATCGATATTTAAACCTCTCAGTAGATGAGTGTAATGATATGAAATACCAGGCAAAAGAAAGTACTAACCCTTACCCCTGTCTTCATTAAACAAAGAAAGTTTAACTAAAATTTACCACAGCCACAAATTAATTCATTCAAACTACTGCAGATAAGTGTTATTGCATCGTGCTATAGTCATATGCATCTGATTTCTTTTAAATATTGAAATAATCGAAACCAACTGAGGCGTGTACTCTCTTTTGCCTGGCAGTTTCCCTGTGTGACTCACTGGTGCAGACACAGTTTTATAACATCTCAACTTATAAAATATTCGGAAAGCTTTCTGTCTGACTAATTTAGTGAATCACACATAATTTATGTATACATGTCTCTCATTTTTATTTTTTGCATTACTAATTACCACATGTCTTTATAGCGTACCTTTCTCCTTTATAGTGTATTTATCCTTAAAGGGACCAGAAGACCAATTGTGGAACGAAATTCAACGTGTCACTCCCGTTTATGCATGTATGGTATCAATACCATCAACAGTTGTGATGTGCCATGTGAGATATGTGTTAATCAAGAATAGATTGCATGGACAAACAAATGAATATATGGTTTCATATACATACATCTGCATCCCGAAGGATTGTTCACCTACTTGTGTATTTGGCAATATGAAATAGACAGAAGGGGTAAGATTTTAGAAATTGCGATTGCCTTAAATTTAGAATTTGTTCACCACAAAGCCATTGAATAAGTATAGAAACAAAACCATGACTAAACGTTGATGCTGTTGATCACTCACTGGTGAATTTACAGAGAAAAATAAAAAACTGGAGCTTTCGAAAGTTTGACATTTGGTTACTCCCTTCAGTTTTCCGATCCTACCCTCTGTTGTTTTTCGCTTGAAATCGAGAGCAGAACCCAAGTCCCCTAGCGGTGGAATGCTGAATCTCATAATGTATCCCTGCTTCTTAACCAATGAAAATTCGTCTTCCAATGGCCACGTCGACAGAGTGACTTCAAAGATCTCGGCATTTTACTCTGAAGGGTCTTGCTCATTAGCATATGTCATTCGAATATGTCTGATGTAAATAACGCAAGTGAACTTTGCTTGGCATTTGTCTCTGATTTGGTCTTCTTAATATATAAGCATGTTTATGATCAATATTTTTCACAAAATCAAATAGCATATTTCGAGGAAAACCCTTATGTACTTATGTTCTGGGGGGGGGGGGGGGGGGGGGGGGGTGTAATAAACAACAAAAGAATTGAACATTATATATACACACGTTTATATGCACACTTCATTTGGCTAAATTAAAGAACATATGCGAGAACACGTTGGTCTTACGTTTATTTTATCATTATGTCGTGTCATTGGGAAATGTCACTTTAACAATGGCGTCGCTGATTGCACAACTAGATTCAATTGCAACCAATCAGGACACTCCCTTTCTTCCCCCGATTTCAAGCGAAAACAAACGAGGGTAGGATCGGAAAACTGAAGGAAGTAACCTCTGAGGGAAGAGAATGCTCTGAGGTATGAAATAGAGGATATTATATGAGTGTCTATGACATACTATGTTTACGACACGAGTGCCTGAATATTAGTATTTCCCGAGCGAGAGCGAGGGATATATTGATATTCAGGCACGAGTGTCGTAAACATAGTATAACATAGACACAATTATAATATTCTGTTTATTACCGAAGTCGTGAAATTAATGATAACACGCTAAAATCCACTTCCAACCATAGTCTAGCGACCCGCAGTCGCCGCATTTGGCACGCAACGTCATAGACAAAGCGTGACGTCATAGCATTGTTTATGACGTCACGTCACCATGACAAAGTGATATTTTTCCCTAGGGCATCGTATGAAAAATATGAACCCCGATATGATTACCCTCGTAGGTAATAAAGTAGAATATATTATGGTGCATTCAATCGTCAATCGAAAAACACAAAATTATCGGTTTCGTTTTTGTCATAATAAGATGCCTCAAAGACATAACAAATTACATGATATTTGCACCAAGACACGCAAGTAGGTGAACAAACTTTCAGGATGCAGCTGTATATTTTACTTGGATGAATCTTCCCTTCGCAAATCTCCCTAAAACGCCGACATTATGAATAATAAAATATCTATACGAACGACTAATTCAAATGAAATATTTTAAAACCAGGTTTCGTCATGGTCTTACCTATTACGAAAGAAAATATTTACACACAATCGGACAAGCGTGTTTATTGCTAGTTGTAAAATAACTTGCCGTTTCAAATCTACCCATGTGGATCTAGAGAGATAAGCGAACCCTTGTCAAGCATACATGTCATTGAAATAGTGGATAAAGCAATTGCAAGGTGTGGGTTCAAATCCCGTAATGGCATACATGTATTGTGTGTGAAACATGGCTGGGCTTTTATCTATGCAGCGTTATCAACACAGCAAAGAGTCTCTCTGACATTGGCTCATGACAATTATACAGGGTTTGGCATAGTAATCAAATTATTTTTAAAAAGGAAATTATTCCCGAACACAACCACTCTCCTTAGTAGTTCACACAGGGGAATACATTGTAACTAGAGAACATTTGCAGTCTCAAGTATAAAACGTCATGTCCCAAAGTCACACGCCCATCATCATCTGTTTTGTTTAACCCTTACAATAAATAAGTTTAATGAATCTACATCAAACACTTTAATGTGTATCAATGTACAGTATTAATACTCATACAAAAGACATACATCTTGTAATACTTGTGCATATGTGAATTTATATAAAATGGGTTGTCAATATAAATCAATGTTTAAAAATATACGTTACCAACCATTTACCCTATATCCTCTTGAGCTTGTTAACTATGACCTAATATATGCTTTGTAAATTATAATGTTTTTCTATGAAACTTAGCATGTAAACTGCGACATCTACATTTAAAAGCCTGAACCCAGATCCTCTCTGTTTTTAAGGTGCATGCCACATTGAGTTGCGCTACCAGAGTAATTCCCCATACTCAAAGGACCTCACCATCATTGTTTATCAGTGGTTTATCGTGAACGTCATACAACAGGCGAAACATCATTCGACGACATACGCATGACTCTGACAATACACTGATTGTGTGACCAACTTTCGCCTCGCATTGCACTAAAAATAAACAACCAATAAAATCGAACTACATCGACGGTGCCAGGATGAGAAAGATGAGCGGTCATCAAATTTCAAATGAAGACATTTCATTGGCTGCTATATATAGCGATGAGAAACCACCATTCAGCAAGACGAGGTGAAAGGTAGTTACGCAATCAGGGGACTGTCTGAGCCACGCGGATACATGTTCCCTGATGGTGCATGATCCTATTGAAAGAACAGAAGAGATACGTATAAGTCGAGGTTTAATTCAATTTAAGCCAAGGGTGTCAATACAATAAATTGATAGTGTTATAGCATGAAGGGATGCAAGGATTGTCAAATGGTCTGACATTAGATATGACAATAATTGTTATTGGTCAAAAGTAGGAACTTCGCGTAAAAAGAATCTATACACAATGTTCATTGGTCAACTCGATTGTGAATGTATTTGATATAGATGTGTTTTGTTGAGAGGTATCCACAAATTATTCATCGTGGTATGATACATCACAGGCCAAGTTAAGCGCAAATATGTTCCGCAACAGAGATGAACTGCCAGTTTTCCCTATTCGCGAAGTACACATAGTTAAAACTGGTCTTTCATTTCTGTTGTGGATACATGGTTTTTACATGAACAGGACAAAAAGTGGTGGATTCCGCTTGCCGGATCCTTCCAGATTCCTCAGGATCCTCCAATATATTGGGTGCTGGAATCGCTCTTTCAAAATTATTCGGGGACACAACGTCTGACTTTTAAGTTACAATTTGATAAAAAAAAAAAAAATTTAAAAAGATTTTAAAGGCTCATTTTCATAAATATTTACAGAAAACGTTTTTAAAAATTAAACGTTTACTTAATTTAGCTCCTAGAGACTTGATGTTTCAGTCTTTATTATCACAAATGGATTCAACTAGTTTTTTATTTATTTTTGTAGATATATTTCTTTTTCTCTGAGTGGTTTATTTACGGTTCCAATAAAATACAATCAGCTAGGTTTTGTGCAATCAGAATATTTTAGAGTCACTGGAACAACTAATTTTCTCCACCCTACCCTCAACTTTCCAATGCAAGGCATAACTCTTGCCACTCTCCATTACTGGCTGATTTAGGCCTTGCACTTATTCCTTAAGATCCCTGTGCTATTAAAAGCCTACAGTCATAGCATTTGGGGACTTAATCAATCAGTATTATTATATATCATAGCTTCCATGTGTTACTTCTTCACTTCAGAATTGATTACTGGAAAGCAACTTCCTTAACTGTATATTTAACTCACTGCATAATATCATTGGGAACAAAAGAGGTCTTCAATAACTACGTGTTTAGTGTAACTCCTATGTGTTATTCAGACCAGACCTTTGTATTAGTAACTGCAGAATATCTTCCCGTCGAGTAAACTTGACACCCTTGTATTGCTGAGTCGATGCATCGGGGTTCTTACTCAAAACCAGTTTCTTGACATCATCGAAGGTACCATTCGTGACTTGGAGGACAACAGGGGGAGCAACTCTTCCCACGCTGGTGTCCCACTCGTAGCGTTCATACCTGAGGACCAAATTCCTGTGTATCTGTAAAATACGATGATTAGTAAGTAATGTATATTAAACATTTAGAAGGCTTCGTGTCTATTTACTATAAATCTACCATGTTTAAGAGTGTACTGATTGACATACGATTTGTGTCGACGAGTAAACAAAACGTTGCACGAGTTTTGATTATTGTGAATTGAGTGATTATTGCACTTTTTTGCTTGCAAGTTAAGTAATTTATCCATACCGAACATTCTTAACGATTACGAATTCAGTCAATGGCCAATTGACCAATAATTTTTTTTTATATTAGGTTAGACTGTTTCCGCATATTATTTAAATACCTATCTGTTCACTAGACCTACTGTGCATTGCCTCCCAAAGCAGGGGCTAATATTATCTTAACACAGACGAAACTTCGAAGAAGTGTTTGGGATGGTAAACTCCTTCCTCAGGGGCAGTAACCCCGCTCATGACGTCACTCCCATGATTCCTCACTCTCCTCTAAGATAGCCTCCATCGTCTCGGTTTCGGACTGCCCTCACTTTAGAGTGTTTGGTCTGACCCTCGCTTGGTGAGTTGACTTCACCCCTCAGTGGGTTGACTTAGGACCCTCCGATTGTCTGTCGTCTCACCTCGGGGTCCCTCGCTATCGGACGACCCTCACTTTAGCGCGTCTACAAGCTCCGCTGGTGATCTGTCTCCTGACATTCGTTAGTGGAGGCATATCGCTATTACACATGCGTTTGTATTCACGTCTCCGACTATCGCTCTCGGAGGGGTCTCACCATCTACACCTTACCTTACTGGTTTGTTGTTGACATTGGCTACCAGGTGCCCTCGTTTAACCTTGGCAAGTCCCCTTACACCATCCCGTTATGTAAGTATCTCGTCTTCCGACTTGGTGTTTTGCCATTCGTACTTCGGTTGATTAGCCTTCGTCCACGGTTAGTTGCATTATCGGATGAATCTCTGAATAGCGTGTCTACACCCTCCGTTAGTGAATTGTTGTACAACATTCGCTGTTGGATGGATCTCGCTATAGCAAGCGCTTGCGCTGTTCGAGTCACTTGCTCACCATCTTCCACACGCATCGGACCATATATGCATACTGACCCTTGCGACAACTCCAACTCGAAGGGATTCCTGAGACAGGAAGTAACACGACTATTGAGCTATGATGTAGACCAATCAAATGCGCGTTTACAATTCACGCACAGACACGTTGGGTGAACGTTTCTTCTTTTAATTTTACTACGCTGATTACTCTCGATTAATTAGTGATAAAACTAAATCAAAACGTGCGGGAAAATGAAATAACAGTTTATTTAAGATCTGATAATAGCTCTCTTGTTCAATATCCCATTGAAGTTAAAGGGGCAGTAGCACGTTTTTTGCAAATTTTATTTTATCAAATTTCTCATTTATAATGATAGTTTATGTCATTTATATTTACTTAAGAGGGTAAAACATCTTATTACACAAACCAATTATCCGTAGTGGTAATAATGGTGTTGCGTGTAAAACAACAATTGCATGGCGGCCATGTGAACACATGTTATTATTTTGAATGACAAAAAACGATTCCCATGGCTTACGGAATCATGTACACTCATTTTTTAACTTGATTTTTCCGAAGAGAGAAGGGTGTTTTACTATTGGTGACATTATTTTTCAAATACATTTCATCGACTTATTTCAGCGAAAAAACGTGCTACTGCCCATTTAAAGTTCGTTTTGAAACTTGTATTTTGCAAATAGCTTAACATCCGAGATGAAAAATCCCAAAGTATTACAAGAAATTTGTAAAGCAATTTGCATTATCAACTTTTGGATCGATTAGGTTGGTAACGACCGATTTGATTGGTCAATAGAGGGGACGTTACTCTCTTTGGACGATAGGTGGCGCTGACCCTGTCTCAGTAATCCCTTCGAGTTGTCGCAAGGGCCAGTATGTATTTTCTAAAAGTGCATATATGGCCCAATGCTTTCAACGTCGCTATCCAATGTCACACATTTTAGCGTGATTCATCTTTCTCTCAACGGTGAGTTGTCTTCCCATCTCACTAGTGAGTCGTCTTTTGAGTCTCTCACAAGTGAGTCACCTCTCACTAGTGACCACTAGTGAGTCGACTCTCACTTAGCGTGTGTCGTCTGTCAAGCGCACAGTGAGTGGTCTTCACCTCTCACTAGTGAGTAGCCTCTCACTTAGTATGTGTTTGTCTCGGCTACCGTCGGTTAGGCCTCTGGTCCGAACACCAGCCCTGTCAGTGTCAGTCTTCGAAGGAGGTTCCGTGTAGGGTTTGGGTTTGCATCCGTCTCACACCTCTAGCTGGTGAGTCATGCTTCTTCGGACTCTCGGGGGAAGGGTCATCTGCCTCAGTGGACAGGCTATTGGAGATGGCTCTATTTGCGGAGATTCTGCTCAACTAGGTCCGGGTATCGGGACCTCGTCTGTCGGCAGCCAGGAGAGCTTCCTTCGAAGGCGACTCAGAATCCTTTTCCGCTCATCTCGCTTTGGCAACTCACAGGTGGTAACTGTGCTACTCCCGGCTAACTGCTTCTGACCCTGGATGTATCGGACCCGTTTCTAGTTGCACCTGGGTTCCTGTTGGCTTTCGACTGGGTCCGTCAAGCCCTAAGAAGGCCAAGAGAAGAGGGAAGAGAGAGCCTGGCCGAGGAACATGAGTCAAAACCCTTAACGTCCCTCGGTCAGGCCCCGAGTGGCGTACCCCTCTGAAGCGGAAGTGAAGGATATTTCTGGTAGGGCTACTCGATAACATACTAAAAGTTAACCAAAGTAGGACCCCCGGAAAAGTTTTTCAAGGTGGCGTCCAAGATAGCTGCCGAAACCTCTTTATGAAAATTCTGTAACTATAAACTCAAAATTGAATGTTCTTGGTGTCTATCCCTAGGTTTTTGAGGGCAACGAACCCATTAAGAGAAACTCTGAATATCACTGAGCTGTTTAATCAGTACGATTCCGTCACTTTCAGCTGTCCACTATCAACCTAGCCCGACCGTGGTTCATTCCACTCCAGCGACTCTGTCTCCTTCAGCCCGTCCTAACCCCCCTTCGAGAGGACCTGTGCCTCAGGGGGCCAAGCTGAAGGCTACACAAGAACCCTCAGGTGTTCTGCCTTCACGCTTGGCTTGAAGGGCCTAAGGAAAAGTTGCTACTCCAAGTGTGTTGCCAACGCAAAAGCTACTTCTCATGGTAGATAGTCCCCCGAAGGACTAAAAGGCTGGTTTGATTTATGTGTTACAATTTTAGAAATAACAATGACAATGTTTTGGTATGAGTGTCATCTTAATCTGCGAGTGTTTTCTTTGTGTTTTGTTAAGGGTTTTCTTAGTGAAGTGATGATAATGTTGACGTCATATTAGTTTGTGATAGTGTTATGTCATTGCTTTTTTACATGCCAATCAGTTAAAATATTAAATTTATTCGGACTCAAAATATTGTATTTTACCATTGGAAATACAATAAATATCATTACCTTATTTATGATAGTGCATGAATGTCAATAAAAGTATATAAAAACAAATACCATTACACATTCTTTTGTTCATCCCATTGGACTTGGGACAAGGCCCTTTTGACTTTTTGTCACAGTTTTTTTTACTTTCACTATGGCCCTTTTGACTTTTTCCATCGGCCCATTTGACTCTATGGTTCTCCGCCCTTTTGTCCTTCGGCCCTTTTGACTACAACCCCTTCTCAAAGGAAGGCAACTAGCATGCTTTATGACTTCCAGTGGCAGGCTTTCACCTCTTTCTGTGACCAACGCAGGTTCATTCCGACTGAGGTCACCATCCCTCAGGTTGCAGAGTACCTGGTGTATATACGCAATAGAAGGCACCTCAAGGCGTCGTCCATCAACACTAATCTGTCAGCTATTCTTTCCATGCTCAGAAAGAGGTCGACAAGTCCGGACGTGGCTATTCTCAAGGACCTCATTAAGACCTTCTACTCTGTGGACGGAAGGCGGGAGCTACGTCCACCCAAATGGGACCTAACTGTGGTGTTCAAATACCTCTGATCTGAGAAGAACGAACCTCTCCCCGACATTCCCCTCCTCCCTCTCACCATCAAGGTCATCTTTCTGGTGGCCATGACCTCCGCGCCCCGGATCTCTGAGATCCACGCGCTGCAGGCAGACCTTCTTCTGTTTAAGGTCTGGTATTGGGGGGTCAGTTCTGCTTGGTTTGGCTCTCGATTTTGTCTGTAAGAAACAAGCAGCTGACGAGGCGGGACGTACCTTCGTCATTCCGGCCCTAGGTTCTGATCCCGGAAAGCTAGATCTCTCCCTATGTCCGGTCAGAGCCTTGATGGTGTACATTCAGCGTACTCGCAACCTGAGAGATGGCAGATGTCGGCTTTTCTTGCCTCACTCCCCGAAGAGAATCAAGGAGTTAGACAAACGGGCACTAGGTGTGTACCCCAGATCTGTGGTCATAAACGCTTACAAGGTCGCTGACCTGCCGCCTCCGTTTCGCTCTTACTCGCATGAGCTCCGAGCAGTCTCGACCACGATGTCTTATCATTGCAACATCGCGGTCATGAATGTCATGGCGATGTGTTTTTGGTGATCTTCAGGTGTTTTCCCCAAACATTACCTGAGAGATGTCTCTACGGCAGATCTGGAAGGGGTATCACGATTGGGTCCGGAGGTCTCCGTTCAATCGAAGGTCGTGCCCCCCTCCAGACCCAAGAAGGGTCAGTCCTCTTAGGAGGATGGACCTTCTGACCGTGATGCTTTCTTCAATAAACTTCAGATCGCATCGATTTCCTTGTTGTGTTGTTTTTTATTGGTTCGGTTATGTCTACCGTCTCTCCATGGGGGCCTGGGGGTGTGTGTTAACTTGAAGTTGAGTGGATGGGTTGTATTTTCGACCAACTTATAGCCGGTGGAGATACTGTCACCCGGGCTTTACGTTATCCTCACCCATGAGGTGTCGAAGGACTCGTAGGTTAGCTTACACTCAGGGCTAGTCTCCCCGTCTCATCTCTCCCCCGTATAGACTGACCCGCCTCCGTTCAGTGGGATTCTTGGCATAGTAGGTCTAGTCAACAGATATATATAAATAAATGGTACGTTTTTGATTAAAAATAATTACTACTTGGACCTGTTCGGAAAGTGAGGAATCATGGAGTGACGTCATGAGACCGCGGGGTTACTGCCCCTGGAGAAGGATTTTACCATCCCCGACACTGTGTTCAAGTTCGATTAAACCCTGATTTGGTAGGCAAGTCATAGTAGGTCTAGTCAACAGGGAAGAATAAATAATTACGTTTAATCAAAAACGTCCCAATATACGACAGTCGATCTAAATGTATTTAGATTGATTTCATGGGCACATCTGCGATACTCACGTACCATTTGTTTTTCAGTCTCTGTCAATGTGATGTCTTCTACCAGTTCAATGAAGATATAATAGAAAGATGAGCTTGAAATCTTCTCTGTAAAAAGTAAACAAGCGATTTATAGTTGTTTAGAACTGATTCTTTTGGCCTTCTAACAAAATATATTCACGTATGTAAGCTTTTTTTAACAATCGCTTCGGTACTAACGAAAGCCATCCTTTTTGTGGATATATTTGATTCACCAATGTGAAGGGTGTGTATGACATGGTGTATTATGCTAAACGATATGTTCAACATTGTCATACCTTTCCTCAAGCTAAAATGCTCTCGGTTGTTCATTACTATTTTTCCTATACTAGAGGGGAGGCACCCCTGTTTTGCCTACTATACTTGGGGGAGGCACTCCTGTTTTGCCTATGGTTTCAATTACAGGGGCGTGTATCGCTTAGAAACAGTGTTTAAAATACAAATACCTATATAGACCCTACCCTATTTCTATAGGAAAGGGATGTAACGACGAAACCAACCTATGCTCATTCAAAGTCACATTTCGCATCAAAAACAATGTTTATGGTCCAGTAGATGACTACGATACGACCGCGACAAAAAGTAGTCCAACAAACGTTAAAGATGCATTATCATAGTTCATTGAATTCAAATAGTTTCAAAACTAATGTTAACGTATTCCTTATATATTCAGCAAAACATTAAAAGCAGCACCAAGAAAATGTGAACGTTATTCGTGAGAATGCAGACTTAAAACCAAAGGACATTCCCGCATTGGCTTATTGCTTTAAAAAAGAAAGGGACGTAATGTTTGTGAGGTCACGCGGATTTCCGGGACTGACATGTCAAGACAGTCGCGAACGTCAAGGCGATTTTGTTAGTCTTCAAACAGTTCTGACTCGATGAATACGAAACACTTGGTGTAAATTGGCACACGGATCGAAAGATCAACCCCTTATAGTTACTATATCCGAGCGCTGTTTTTTAAAAATATTCAGCAACATTTATTTCGTAGCAACCCTTCGTTTTCATGTCAGATTGGGTCACGACCTAAATATCGAAATTGCGGAGCGGTTTCAGAAACGAACCGGTATTCAGTTGCAGTGATCGGGCATTTCCGTGGTATTTTCTGTATTTACTAGTTGTTTCAAACCCAGTAAAGGGACATGTTAACTATTCCTTTTTTCGTTATCATACTGCTATTAATGGTCCTGATGTTTGTCAAAACTGTTTTTCATCATCTATATTTCGTTTCATTACATATAAACTGAGGATTTCTTCCCATGTTGATTTTCTTGTTGTTTTTTATCGAGACTACGACATTCAATCTTTCAAAATTTGTATTTGCCAGCTATTTTATTTCTGTTAAATTTTAATTCATATACTTAGTTAGAGTCTGTTATATAAATATCAAAATGATCCTTTGTTTTCGTGATATCAAAGTACGATGTACAATTATTTATTTATGTGTAGAAACCGACCCATAGCATTTTCACAAAATACAAAATTATCTAAAAAAAATTATCAAATAAAGATTGGCAGACAAGAAGACAAATGTTATAATAGTACATGCTACAGATAACGATAACTATGTATTTTCACCATAAAAAGGACTGTCGACAGCCAAAAAATCGTATATCACTCGTCCAATGACAGGAGATTTGTGATCGTTTTTATTGAAATATAATTTGTCCATGTCACCTTTATTTCCACGTATTCGGCTAAAGACAATTATGAAATATTATGAATGTAACATCTTTGATTATTTTTAATGGATAATTATATTTAAATGTTTCAGGTGATTTCGTAAATATTAATTCCCGTGTATGGATTTGTTCAAGGATCCGAAAATTGAATTGTTAGAAAGTTGACGTGATTGATAGCGTGATTCTGAACAAACTAACTGACATATGATCCGTGAGGTCGTTTTTGTTACAAAAAAATCAATACATTAATAAAGGAAGAAATCTGGTAAGTATGATTCTATGCAATTTTACACTACGCAAACGCACAACTCATCAAAAACACGTGCACGAATGTTGCTATCAACCTCGATTAACAAATGGATGAGAAGATGTTATGGTAAGTTGCGGTCAATGGGTAATTAGTAATATAAAAACAAAAAAATAATGCTTTACGCTTGTATGTAATATGAAATATAATACTTACCTTATTTTTAATATTCTCATAGTACAAATTTACACAAATGAACTATTGTAAGCACTAAAAACGAAGTATCGTATTGCAAAAGATATTAGCCAATTGGTTGTTGAGGTATCCATCGTTTATGAAGATACAATATGACTTGTTGATAAATATTTTTTTAGAAAGAATATATCATATAAGAATATAAGAATACATGTTATGAATGTTTCCAAAATTTTATATTTTTTTAAAAACAAAAGGAAAAATGGAAGCCATCTTTGAAAGATAATACATTTGAATTTGTATTTTTGTTAATGTATATAAGCCACTAGTGCAGGCCTATGATATATGTTACTTATGTGTGTATGTACATGTCATGTGTATAGTTGTACACTGTGTGTACATGTATATATGAGGCCATTTTGATGTAAAACGAATTTCCTCCGGGATAATAAAGTATTATCTAATAGGCCTGATGAAAAGAATATGTCAATGATTAAACATAGTTTTTAACAACAGTATTCTTAGAACAAAAAAGGTTAATTTTGTTCCTTTGGTTGGAATGAAACGTGAATTGATGCATTCGAAAACACAACTGTTAGCATTTCACCATTGTGTTGCGATCCCTGTAATTGAATTCAAGTTCGTTTCGGAACCGTTCCACAATTTCACTTTCGAGGTCATGACACAAGATGGAGTCAGTCAATTTGTTTAAGTGAAATTGGACGTTGGGACGAATTAAATGTTGCTGAAAATTATAGAAGTTTTCTAAGGTGAGACAGCGATCGGAAATTGTAATCAAAGGGTTGATCTGTCGATACGCGTGCCGATTTATGTCAGATGATTCGTATTTATTGACCAACTTGCTCGTCAAAGGCGATAACCATCGTGTATGATCGTTCGCCGGTTTTGTTTTGTTTACGAGCATGACGTGGGGAATTCCGACATATATAATGGTTACGTCACGGATTATGGAATCAATAATTTCTGCAGACCGTTTGGAGGGTACTATGGTTCAAACGTGAAAATATGTACTTTATGTACTTGGAATTTTAAGTTCATGACATAAGTTTGTTGAATGATTTTCCTTGCGAATGATATAATTGAATATATACGTTAGAAATCATAATATAAAAGGAATGCAAAGATGATAATGCATCTTTAATTATGTTCACGTTTACCAGGTACTTTTCGTGGCTTGACATTTTCGTGGTTTTCCGATCAACGAAAATTTCCCATCACATTTCAGTGATAAAAACTTGCACCAGTCGTTCAACGGCCCATCGATTAATTCTCAGAAATAGTTCATGCGCAGAATGAAATACTATACTCCCTTGCAACTAGCATTGAGGTCGGAGAATTGTTTTAACCACTGGTGTGAATAAATTGAGCAGAGTTTTAAATCATTGAAACCCCTTGTTAGACTACGATATACGATATGCGTAAATATGCTATTTTTTATTTGAACACGTATCGACAATAGTGAGTGGAACTTATCCCTTGTCATAACACAACAAATTCATCCGGCAGTCTTAGGCTTCTGCGTGTCAAACTATTTGCTGGTTAGAATGGATAAATAGGACAAACAGGCTAACTTCCAAAATATTTGGGATATCTGCAACCATGAAAATACATATCCAAGTAAATGTACATATTTGACAACGCCTAAACCACGAAAATCAAATCCACGAAAGATTGTTGGGCCCTGAATCTCGAAAATGTTCAACCTTGAACATTTTCCCGGTATGCAGTATTTTTAAACTCAATACCACTCTAATGTAACCGTAATCGGGTAACGAACTTACGTAAAATATTGTCGATGTTGACATTTTCTGTTGCCATGTACTGGAAGATAGTACCCCTCCATTCAGCCTCTGTTGCTGCCATCGCTTCAGTGAACGTGCACTCTGGAAACTTTAACGTGTTGGCCATGATGAAATCTCCTGTACTGTAACATATTGGAACATACTGAAATATATTGTAACATATTGAACATACTGAAATATATTGAACAAACTGTAACATACTGAACATACTGTAACATATTGAACATACTGTAACATATTGGAACATACTGTAACATATTGTACAATAATGGTCC